>CATLJY010000424.1:0-55906 GCA_949987705.1 Thereva unica | reverse complement strand
AATTAAGTTACATTCATCGAATACATCGAAAATAAGTTAAATTCACTTAATTCATCGAAATTAAGTTACATTCATCGAATTCATCGAAAATAACTTGAAATCACTTAATTCATCGAAATTAAGTTTCATACATCGAATACATCGAAAATAACTTGAAATCACTTAATTCATCGAAATTAAGTTACATTCATCGAATACATCGAAAATAAGTTAAATTCACTTAATTCATCGAAATTGAGTTTCATACATCGAATACATCGAAAATAACTTAAATTCACTTAATTCATCGAAATCAAGTTTCATACATCGAATACATCGAAAATAACTTAAATTCACTTAATTCATCGAAATTAAGTTACATTCATCGAATACATCGAAAATAAGTTAAATTCACTTAATTCATCGAAATTAAGTTACATTCATCGAATACATCGAAAATAAGTTAAATTCACTTAATTCATCGAAATTGAGTTTCATACATCGAATACATCGAAAATAACTTGAAATCACTTAATTCATCGAATTAAGTTACATTCATCGAATTCATCGAAAATAACTTGAAATCACTTAATTCATCGAAATTGAGTTTCATACATCGAATACATCGAAAATAACTTGAAATCACTTAATTCATCGAAATTGAGTTTCATACATCGAATACATCGAAAATAAGTTAAATTCACTTAATTCATCGAAATTGAGTTTCATACATCGAATACATCGAAAATAACTTAAATTCACTTAATTCATCGAAATTAAGTTACATTCATCGAATACATCGAAAATAAGTTAAATTCACTTAATTCATCGAAATTGTGTTTCATACATCGAATACATCGAAAATAACTTGAAATCACTTAATTCATCGAAATTAAGTTACATTCATCGAATACATCGAAAATAAGTTAAATTCACTTAATTCATCGAAATTAAGTTACATTCATCGAATACATCGAAAATAACTTAAATTCACTTAATTCATCGAAATTAAGTTACATTCATCGAATACATCGAAAATAAGTTAAATTCACTTAATTCATCGAAATTGAGTTTCATACATCGAATACATCGAAAATAACTTAAATTCACTTATTCATCGAAATTAAGTTACATTCATCGAATACATCGAAAATAACTTAAATTCACTTAATTCACCGAAATTAAGTTATATTCATCGAATACATCGAAAATAAGTTAAATTCACTTAATTCATCGAAATTAAGTTACATTCATCGAATACATCGAAAATAAGTTAAATTCACTTAATTCATCGAAATTGACTTTCATACATCGAATACATCGAAAATAACTTGAAATCACTTAATTCATCGAAATTAAGTTACATTCATCGAATACATCGAAAATAATTTCAATTCACTTAATTCATCGAAATTGAGTTACATTCATCGAATACATCGAAAATAAGTTAAATTCACTTAATTCATCGAAATTGAGTTTCATACATCGAATACATCGAAAATAACTTAAATTCACTTAATTCATCGAAATTAAGTTACATTCATCGAATACATCGAAAATAAGTTCAATTCACTTAATTCATCGAAATTGAGTTACATTCATCGAATACATCGAAAATAAGTTAAATTCACTTAATTCATCGAAATTAAGTTACATTCATCGAATACATCGAAAATAAGTTAAATTCACTTAATTCATCGAAATTGAGTTTCATACATCGAATACATCGAAAATAACTTGAAATCACTTAATTCATCGAAATTAAGTTACATTCATCGAATTCATCGAAAATAACTTGAAATCACGAAATTGAGTTTGATACATCGAATACATCGAAAATAACTTGAAATCACTTAATTCATCGAAATTGAGTTTCATACATCGAATACATCGAAAATAAGTTAAATTCACTTAATTCATCGAAATTGAGTTTCATACATCGAATACATCGAAAATAACTTAAATTCACTTAATTCATCGAAATTAAGTTACATTCATCGAATACATCGAAAATAAGTTAAATTCACTTAATTCATCGAAATTGAGTTTCATACATCGAAAATAACTTAAATTCACTTAATTCATCGAAATTAAGTTACATTCATCGAATACATCGAAAATAACTTAAATTCACTTAATTCATCGAAATTAAGTTACATTCATCGAATTCATCGAAAATAACTTGAAATCACTTAATTCATCGAAATTAAGTTTCATACATCGAATACATCGAAAATAACTTAAATTCACTTAATTCATCGAAATTAAGTTACATTCATCGAATACATCGAAAATAAGTTCAATTCACTTAATTCATCGAAATTGAGTTACATTCATCGAATACATCGAAAATAAGTTAAATTCACTTAATTCATCGAAATTAAGTTACATTCATCGAATACATCGTAAATAACTTAAATTCACTTAATTCATCGAAATTAAGTTACATTCATCGAATACATCGAAAATAAGTTAAATTCACTTAATTCATCGAAATTGAGTTTCATACATCGAATACATCGAAAATAACTTAAATTCACTTAATTCATCGAAATTAAGTTACATTCATCGAATACATCGAAAATAACTTAAATTCACTTAATTCACCGAAATTAAGTTATATTCATCGAATACATCGAAAATAAGTTAAATTCACTTAATTCATCGAAATTAAGTTACATTCATCGAATACATCGAAAATAAGTTAAATTCACTTAATTCATCGAAATTGACTTTCATACATCGAATACATCGAAAATAACTTGAAATCACTTAATTCATCGAAATTAAGTTACATTCATCGAATTCATCGAAAATAACTTGAAATCACTTAATTCATCGAAATTAAGTTTCATACATCGAATACATCGAAAATAACTTGAAATCACTTAATTCATCGAAATTAAGTTACATTCATCGAATACATCGAAAATAAGTTAAATTCACTTAATTCATCGAAATTGAGTTTCATACATCGAATACATCGAAAATAACTTAAATTCACTTAATTCATCGAAATCAAGTTTCATACATCGAATACATCGAAAATAAGTTAAATTCACTTAATTCATCGAAATTAAGTTACATTCATCGAATACATCGAAATTAAGTTAAATTCACTTAATTCATCGAAATTGAGTTTCATACATCGAATACATCGAAAATAACTTGAAATCACTTAATTCATCGAAATTAAGTTACATTCATCGAATTCATCGAAAATAACTTGAAATCACTTAATTCATCGAAATTGAGTTTCATACATCGAATACATCGAAAATAACTTAAATTGACTTAATTCATCGAAATTAAGTTACATTCATCGAATACATCGAAAATAAGTTAAATTCACTTAATTCATCGAAATTGAGTTTCATACATCGAATACATCGAAAATAACTTGAAATCACTTAATTCATCGAAATTAAGTTACATTCATCGAATACATCGAAAATAAGTTAAATTCACTTAATTCATCGAAATTAAGTTACATTCATCGAATACATCGAAAATAACTTAAATTCACTTAATTCATCGAAATTAAGTTACATTCATCGAATACATCGAAAATAAGTTAAATTCACTTAATTCATCGAAATTGAGTTTCATACATCGAATACATCGAAAATAACTTAAATTCACTTAATTCATCGAAATTAAGTTACATTCATCGAATACATCGAAAATAACTTAAATTCACTTAATTCACCGAAATTAAGTTATATTCATCGAATACATCGAAAATAAGTTAAATTCACTTAATTCATCGAAATTAAGTTACATTCATCGAATACATCGTAAATAAGTTAAATTCACTTAATTCATCGAAATTGACTTTCATACATCGAATACATCGAAAATAACTTGAAATCACTTAATTCATCGAAATTAAGTTACATTCATCGAATACATCGAAAATAAGTTCAATTCACTTAATTCATCGAAATTGAGTTACATTCATCGAATACATCGAAAATAAGTTAAATTCACTTAATTCATCGAAATTGAGTTTCATACATCGAATACATCGAAAATAACTTAAATTCACTTAATTCATCGAAATTAAGTTACATTCATCGAATACATCGAAAATAAGTTCAATTCACTTAATTCATCGAAAATGAGTTACATTCATCGAATACATCGAAAATAAGTTAAATTCACTTAATTCATCGAAATTAAGTTACATTCATCGAATACATCGAAAATAAGTTAAATTCAATTAATTCATCGAAATTAAGTTACATTCATCGAATTCATCGAAAATAACTTGAAATCACTTAATTCATCGAAATTAAGTTTCATACATCGAATACATCGAAAATAACTTAAATTCACTTAATTCATCGAAATTAAGTTACATTCATCGAATACATCGAAAATAAGTTCAATTCACTTAATTCATCGAAATTGAGTTACATTCATCGAATACATCGAAAATAAGTTAAATTCACTTAATTCATCGAAATTAAGTTACATTCATCGAATACATCGAAAATAACTTAAATTCACTTAATTCATCGAAATTAAGTTACATTCATCGAATACATCGAAAATAAGTTAAATTCACTTAATTCATCGAAATTGAGTTTCATACATCGAATACATCGAAAATAACTTAAATTCACTTAATTCATCGAAATTAAGTTACATTCATCGAATACATCGAAAATAACTTAAATTCACTTAATTCACCGAAATTAAGTTATATTCATCGAATACATCGAAAATAAGTTAAATTCACTTAATTCATCGAAATTAAGTTACATTCATCGAATACATCGAAAATAAGTTAAATTCACTTAATTCATCGAAATTGACTTTCATACATCGAATACATCGAAAATAACTTGAAATCACTTAATTCATCGAAATTAAGTTACATTCATCGAATACATCGAAAATAAGTTAAATTCACTTAATTCATCGAAATTAAGTTACATTCATCGAATTCATCGAAAATAACTTGAAATCACTTAATTCATCGAAATTAAGTTTCATACATCGAATACATCGAAAATAACTTGAAATCACTTAATTCATCGAAATTAAGTTACATTCATCGAATACATCGAAAATAAGTTAAATTCACTTAATTCATCGAAATTGAGTTTCATACATCGAATACATCGAAAATAACTTAAATTCACTTAATTCATCGAAATCAAGTTTCATACATCGAATACATCGAAAATAACTTAAATTCACTTAATTCATCGAAATTAAGTTACATTCATCGAATACATCGAAAATAAGTTAAATTCACTTAATTCATCGAAATTAAGTTACATTCATCGAATACATCGAAAATAAGTTAAATTCACTTAATTCATCGAAATTGAGTTTCATACATCGAATACATCGAAAATAACTTGAAATCACTTAATTCATCGAATTAAGTTACATTCATCGAATTCATCGAAAATAACTTGAAATCACTTAATTCATCGAAATTGAGTTTCATACATCGAATACATCGAAAATAACTTGAAATCACTTAATTCATCGAAATTGAGTTTCATACATCGAATACATCGAAAATAAGTTAAATTCACTTAATTCATCGAAATTGAGTTTCATACATCGAATACATCGAAAATAACTTAAATTCACTTAATTCATCGAAATTAAGTTACATTCATCGAATACATCGAAAATAAGTTAAATTCACTTAATTCATCGAAATTGTGTTTCATACATCGAATACATCGAAAATAACTTGAAATCACTTAATTCATCGAAATTAAGTTACATTCATCGAATACATCGAAAATAAGTTAAATTCACTTAATTCATCGAAATTAAGTTACATTCATCGAATACATCGAAAATAACTTAAATTCACTTAATTCATCGAAATTAAGTTACATTCATCGAATACATCGAAAATAAGTTAAATTCACTTAATTCATCGAAATTGAGTTTCATACATCGAATACATCGAAAATAACTTAAATTCACTTATTCATCGAAATTAAGTTACATTCATCGAATACATCGAAAATAACTTAAATTCACTTAATTCACCGAAATTAAGTTATATTCATCGAATACATCGAAAATAAGTTAAATTCACTTAATTCATCGAAATTAAGTTACATTCATCGAATACATCGAAAATAAGTTAAATTCACTTAATTCATCGAAATTGACTTTCATACATCGAATACATCGAAAATAACTTGAAATCACTTAATTCATCGAAATTAAGTTACATTCATCGAATACATCGAAAATAATTTCAATTCACTTAATTCATCGAAATTGAGTTACATTCATCGAATACATCGAAAATAAGTTAAATTCACTTAATTCATCGAAATTGAGTTTCATACATCGAATACATCGAAAATAACTTAAATTCACTTAATTCATCGAAATTAAGTTACATTCATCGAATACATCGAAAATAAGTTCAATTCACTTAATTCATCGAAATTGAGTTACATTCATCGAATACATCGAAAATAAGTTACATTCATCGAATTCATCGAAAATAACTTGAAATCACGAAATTGAGTTTGATACATCGAATACATCGAAAATAACTTGAAATCACTTAATTCATCGAAATTGAGTTTCATACATCGAATACATCGAAAATAAGTTAAATTCACTTAATTCATCGAAATTGAGTTTCATACATCGAATACATCGAAAATAACTTAAATTCACTTAATTCATCGAAATTAAGTTACATTCATCGAATACATCGAAAATAAGTTAAATTCACTTAATTCATCGAAATTGAGTTTCATACATCGAAAATAACTTAAATTCACTTAATTCATCGAAATTAAGTTACATTCATCGAATACATCGAAAATAACTTAAATTCACTTAATTCATCGAAATTAAGTTACATTCATCGAATTCATCGAAAATAACTTGAAATCACTTAATTCATCGAAATTAAGTTTCATACATCGAATACATCGAAAATAACTTAAATTCACTTAATTCATCGAAATTAAGTTACATTCATCGAATACATCGAAAATAAGTTCAATTCACTTAATTCATCGAAATTGAGTTACATTCATCGAATACATCGAAAATAAGTTAAATTCACTTAATTCATCGAAATTAAGTTACATTCATCGAATACATCGTAAATAACTTAAATTCACTTAATTCATCGAAATTAAGTTACATTCATCGAATACATCGAAAATAAGTTAAATTCACTTAATTCATCGAAATTGAGTTTCATACATCGAATACATCGAAAATAACTTAAATTCACTTAATTCATCGAAATTAAGTTACATTCATCGAATACATCGAAAATAACTTAAATTCACTTAATTCACCGAAATTAAGTTATATTCATCGAATACATCGAAAATAAGTTAAATTCACTTAATTCATCGAAATTAAGTTACATTCATCGAATACATCGAAAATAAGTTAAATTCACTTAATTCATCGAAATTGACTTTCATACATCGAATACATCGAAAATAACTTGAAATCACTTAATTCATCGAAATTAAGTTACATTCATCGAATTCATCGAAAATAACTTGAAATCACTTAATTCATCGAAATTAAGTTTCATACATCGAATACATCGAAAATAACTTGAAATCACTTAATTCATCGAAATTAAGTTACATTCATCGAATACATCGAAAATAAGTTAAATTCACTTAATTCATCGAAATTGAGTTTCATACATCGAATACATCGAAAATAACTTAAATTCACTTAATTCATCGAAATCAAGTTTCATACATCGAATACATCGAAAATAAGTTAAATTCACTTAATTCATCGAAATTAAGTTACATTCATCGAATACATCGAAATTAAGTTAAATTCACTTAATTCATCGAAATTGAGTTTCATACATCGAATACATCGAAAATAACTTGAAATCACTTAATTCATCGAAATTAAGTTACATTCATCGAATTCATCGAAAATAACTTGAAATCACTTAATTCATCGAAATTGAGTTTCATACATCGAATACATCGAAAATAACTTGAAATCACTTAATTCATCGAAATTGAGTTTCATACATCGAATACATCGAAAATAAGTTAAATTCACTTAATTCATCGAAATTGAGTTTCATACATCGAATACATCGAAAATAACTTAAATTCACTTAATTCATCGAAATTAAGTTACATTCATCGAATACATCGAAAATAAGTTAAATTCACTTAATTCATCGAAATTGAGTTTCATACATCGAATACATCGAAAATAACTTGAAATCACTTAATTCATCGAAATTAAGTTACATTCATCGAATACATCGAAAATAAGTTAAATTCACTTAATTCATCGAAATTAAGTTACATTCATCGAATACATCGAAAATAAGTTAAATTCAATTAATTCATCGAAATTAAGTTACATTCATCGAATTCATCGAAAATAACTTGAAATCACTTAATTCATCGAAATTAAGTTTCATACATCGAATACATCGAAAATAACTTAAATTCACTTAATTCATCGAAATTAAGTTACATTCATCGAATACATCGAAAATAAGTTCAATTCACTTAATTCATCGAAATTGAGTTACATTCATCGAATACATCGAAAATAAGTTAAATTCACTTAATTCATCGAAATTAAGTTACATTCATCGAATACATCGAAAATAACTTAAATTCACTTAATTCATCGAAATTAAGTTACATTCATCGAATACATCGAAAATAAGTTAAATTCACTTAATTCATCGAAATTGAGTTTCATACATCGAATACATCGAAAATAACTTAAATTCACTTAATTCATCGAAATTAAGTTACATTCATCGAATACATCGAAAATAACTTAAATTCACTTAATTCACCGAAATTAAGTTATATTCATCGAATACATCGAAAATAAGTTAAATTCACTTAATTCATCGAAATTAAGTTACATTCATCGAATACATCGAAAATAAGTTAAATTCACTGAATTCATCGAAATTGACTTTCATACATCGAATACATCGAATACATCGAAAATAACTTGAAATCACTTAATTCATCGAAATTAAGTTACATTCATCGAATACATCGAAAATAAGTTAAATTCACTTAATTCATCGAAATTAAGTTACATTCATCGAATTCATCGAAAATAACTTGAAATCACTTAATTCATCGAAATTAAGTTTCATACATCGAATACATCGAAAATAACTTGAAATCACTTAATTCATCGAAATTAAGTTACATTCATCGAATACATCGAAAATAAGTTAAATTCACTTAATTCATCGAAATTGAGTTTCATACATCGAATACATCGAAAATAACTTAAATTCACTTAATTCATCGAAATCAAGTTTCATACATCGAATACATCGAAAATAACTTAAATTCACTTAATTCATCGAAATTAAGTTACATTCATCGAATACATCGAAAATAAGTTAAATTCACTTAATTCATCGAAATTAAGTTACATTCATCGAATACATCGAAAATAAGTTAAATTCACTTAATTCATCGAAATTGAGTTTCATACATCGAATACATCGAAAATAACTTGAAATCACTTAATTCATCGAATTAAGTTACATTCATCGAATTCATCGAAAATAACTTGAAATCACTTAATTCATCGAAATTGAGTTTCATACATCGAATACATCGAAAATAACTTGAAATCACTTAATTCATCGAAATTGAGTTTCATACATCGAATACATCGAAAATAAGTTAAATTCACTTAATTCATCGAAATTGAGTTTCATACATCGAATACATCGAAAATAACTTAAATTCACTTAATTCATCGAAATTAAGTTACATTCATCGAATACATCGAAAATAAGTTAAATTCACTTAATTCATCGAAATTGTGTTTCATACATCGAATACATCGAAAATAACTTGAAATCACTTAATTCATCGAAATTAAGTTACATTCATCGAATACATCGAAAATAAGTTAAATTCACTTAATTCATCGAAATTAAGTTACATTCATCGAATACATCGAAAATAACTTAAATTCACTTAATTCATCGAAATTAAGTTACATTCATCGAATACATCGAAAATAAGTTAAATTCACTTAATTCATCGAAATTGAGTTTCATACATCGAATACATCGAAAATAACTTAAATTCACTTATTCATCGAAATTAAGTTACATTCATCGAATACATCGAAAATAACTTAAATTCACTTAATTCACCGAAATTAAGTTATATTCATCGAATACATCGAAAATAAGTTAAATTCACTTAATTCATCGAAATTAAGTTACATTCATCGAATACATCGAAAATAAGTTAAATTCACTTAATTCATCGAAATTGACTTTCATACATCGAATACATCGAAAATAACTTGAAATCACTTAATTCATCGAAATTAAGTTACATTCATCGAATACATCGAAAATAATTTCAATTCACTTAATTCATCGAAATTGAGTTACATTCATCGAATACATCGAAAATAAGTTAAATTCACTTAATTCATCGAAATTGAGTTTCATACATCGAATACATCGAAAATAACTTAAATTCACTTAATTCATCGAAATTAAGTTACATTCATCGAATACATCGAAAATAAGTTCAATTCACTTAATTCATCGAAATTGAGTTACATTCATCGAATACATCGAAAATAAGTTAAATTCACTTAATTCATCGAAATTAAGTTACATTCATCGAATACATCGAAAATAAGTTAAATTCACTTAATTCATCGAAATTGAGTTTCATACATCGAATACATCGAAAATAACTTGAAATCACTTAATTCATCGAAATTAAGTTACATTCATCGAATTCATCGAAAATAACTTGAAATCACGAAATTGAGTTTGATACATCGAATACATCGAAAATAACTTGAAATCACTTAATTCATCGAAATTGAGTTTCATACATCGAATACATCGAAAATAAGTTAAATTCACTTAATTCATCGAAATTGAGTTTCATACATCGAATACATCGAAAATAACTTAAATTCACTTAATTCATCGAAATTAAGTTACATTCATCGAATACATCGAAAATAAGTTAAATTCACTTAATTCATCGAAATTGAGTTTCATACATCGAAAATAACTTAAATTCACTTAATTCATCGAAATTAAGTTACATTCATCGAATACATCGAAAATAACTTAAATTCACTTAATTCATCGAAATTAAGTTACATTCATCGAATTCATCGAAAATAACTTGAAATCACTTAATTCATCGAAATTAAGTTTCATACATCGAATACATCGAAAATAACTTAAATTCACTTAATTCATCGAAATTAAGTTACATTCATCGAATACATCGAAAATAAGTTCAATTCACTTAATTCATCGAAATTGAGTTACATTCATCGAATACATCGAAAATAAGTTAAATTCACTTAATTCATCGAAATTAAGTTACATTCATCGAATACATCGTAAATAACTTAAATTCACTTAATTCATCGAAATTAAGTTACATTCATCGAATACATCGAAAATAAGTTAAATTCACTTAATTCATCGAAATTGAGTTTCATACATCGAATACATCGAAAATAACTTAAATTCACTTAATTCATCGAAATTAAGTTACATTCATCGAATACATCGAAAATAACTTAAATTCACTTAATTCACCGAAATTAAGTTATATTCATCGAATACATCGAAAATAAGTTAAATTCACTTAATTCATCGAAATTAAGTTACATTCATCGAATACATCGAAAATAAGTTAAATTCACTTAATTCATCGAAATTGACTTTCATACATCGAATACATCGAAAATAACTTGAAATCACTTAATTCATCGAAATTAAGTTACATTCATCGAATTCATCGAAAATAACTTGAAATCACTTAATTCATCGAAATTAAGTTTCATACATCGAATACATCGAAAATAACTTGAAATCACTTAATTCATCGAAATTAAGTTACATTCATCGAATACATCGAAAATAAGTTAAATTCACTTAATTCATCGAAATTGAGTTTCATACATCGAATACATCGAAAATAACTTAAATTCACTTAATTCATCGAAATCAAGTTTCATACATCGAATACATCGAAAATAAGTTAAATTCACTTAATTCATCGAAATTAAGTTACATTCATCGAATACATCGAAAATAAGTTAAATTCACTTAATTCATCGAAATTGAGTTTCATACATCGAATACATCGAAAATAACTTGAAATCACTTAATTCATCGAAATTAAGTTACATTCATCGAATTCATCGAAAATAACTTGAAATCACTTAATTCATCGAAATTGAGTTTCATACATCGAATACATCGAAAATAACTTGAAATCACTTAATTCATCGAAATTGAGTTTCATACATCGAATACATCGAAAATAAGTTAAATTCACTTAATTCATCGAAATTGAGTTTCATACATCGAATACATCGAAAATAACTTAAATTCACTTAATTCATCGAAATTAAGTTACATTCATCGAATACATCGAAAATAAGTTAAATTCACTTAATTCATCGAAATTGAGTTTCATACATCGAATACATCGAAAATAACTTGAAATCACTTAATTCATCGAAATTAAGTTACATTCATCGAATACATCGAAAATAAGTTAAATTCACTTAATTCATCGAAATTAAGTTACATTCATCGAATACATCGAAAATAATTTCAATTCACTTAATTCATCGAAATTGAGTTACATTCATCGAATACATCGAAAATAAGTTAAATTCACTTAATTCATCGAAATTGAGTTTCATACATCGAATACATCGAAAATAACTTAAATTCACTTAATTCATCGAAATTAAGTTACATTCATCGAATACATCGAAAATAAGTTCAATTCACTTAATTCATCGAAATTGAGTTACATTCATCGAATACATCGAAAATAAGTTAAATTCACTTAATTCATCGAAATTAAGTTACATTCATCGAATACATCGAAAATAAGTTAAATTCACTTAATTCATCGAAATTGAGTTTCATACATCGAATACATCGAAAATAACTTGAAATCACTTAATTCATCGAAATTAAGTTACATTCATCGAATTCATCGAAAATAACTTGAAATCACGAAATTGAGTTTGATACATCGAATACATCGAAAATAACTTGAAATCACTTAATTCATCGAAATTGAGTTTCATACATCGAATACATCGAAAATAAGTTAAATTCACTTAATTCATCGAAATTGAGTTTCATACATCGAATACATCGAAAATAACTTAAATTCACTTAATTCATCGAAATTAAGTTACATTCATCGAATACATCGAAAATAAGTTAAATTCACTTAATTCATCGAAATTGAGTTTCATACATCGAAAATAACTTAAATTCACTTAATTCATCGAAATTAAGTTACATTCATCGAATACATCGAAAATAACTTAAATTCACTTAATTCATCGAAATTAAGTTACATTCATCGAATTCATCGAAAATAACTTGAAATCACTTAATTCATCGAAATTAAGTTTCATACATCGAATACATCGAAAATAACTTAAATTCACTTAATTCATCGAAATTAAGTTACATTCATCGAATACATCGAAAATAAGTTCAATTCACTTAATTCATCGAAATTGAGTTACATTCATCGAATACATCGAAAATAAGTTAAATTCACTTAATTCATCGAAATTAAGTTACATTCATCGAATACATCGTAAATAACTTAAATTCACTTAATTCATCGAAATTAAGTTACATTCATCGAATACATCGAAAATAAGTTAAATTCACTTAATTCATCGAAATTGAGTTTCATACATCGAATACATCGAAAATAACTTAAATTCACTTAATTCATCGAAATTAAGTTACATTCATCGAATACATCGAAAATAACTTAAATTCACTTAATTCACCGAAATTAAGTTATATTCATCGAATACATCGAAAATAAGTTAAATTCACTTAATTCATCGAAATTAAGTTACATTCATCGAATACATCGAAAATAAGTTAAATTCACTTAATTCATCGAAATTGACTTTCATACATCGAATACATCGAAAATAACTTGAAATCACTTAATTCATCGAAATTAAGTTACATTCATCGAATTCATCGAAAATAACTTGAAATCACTTAATTCATCGAAATTAAGTTTCATACATCGAATACATCGAAAATAACTTGAAATCACTTAATTCATCGAAATTAAGTTACATTCATCGAATACATCGAAAATAAGTTAAATTCACTTAATTCATCGAAATTGAGTTTCATACATCGAATACATCGAAAATAACTTAAATTCACTTAATTCATCGAAATCAAGTTTCATACATCGAATACATCGAAAATAAGTTAAATTCACTTAATTCATCGAAATTAAGTTACATTCATCGAATACATCGAAATTAAGTTAAATTCACTTAATTCATCGAAATTGAGTTTCATACATCGAATACATCGAAAATAACTTGAAATCACTTAATTCATCGAAATTAAGTTACATTCATCGAATTCATCGAAAATAACTTGAAATCACTTAATTCATCGAAATTGAGTTTCATACATCGAATACATCGAAAATAACTTGAAATCACTTAATTCATCGAAATTGAGTTTCATACATCGAATACATCGAAAATAAGTTAAATTCACTTAATTCATCGAAATTGAGTTTCATACATCGAATACATCGAAAATAACTTAAATTCACTTAATTCATCGAAATTAAGTTACATTCATCGAATACATCGAAAATAAGTTAAATTCACTTAATTCATCGAAATTGAGTTTCATACATCGAATACATCGAAAATAACTTGAAATCACTTAATTCATCGAAATTAAGTTACATTCATCGAATACATCGAAAATAAGTTAAATTCACTTAATTCATCGAAATTAAGTTACATTCATCGAATACATCGAAAATAAGTTAAATTCAATTAATTCATCGAAATTAAGTTACATTCATCGAATTCATCGAAAATAACTTGAAATCACTTAATTCATCGAAATTAAGTTTCATACATCGAATACATCGAAAATAACTTAAATTCACTTAATTCATCGAAATTAAGTTACATTCATCGAATACATCGAAAATAAGTTCAATTCACTTAATTCATCGAAATTGAGTTACATTCATCGAATACATCGAAAATAAGTTAAATTCACTTAAGTCATCGAAATTAAGTTACATTCATCGAATACATCGAAAATAACTTAAATTCACTTAATTCATCGAAATTAAGTTACATTCATCGAATACATCGAAAATAAGTTAAATTCACTTAATTCATCGAAATTGAGTTTCATACATCGAATACATCGAAAATAACTTAAATTCACTTAATTCATCGAAATTAAGTTACATTCATCGAATACATCGAAAATAACTTAAATTCACTTAATTCACCGAAATTAAGTTATATTCATCGAATACATCGAAAATAAGTTAAATTCACTTAATTCATCGAAATTAAGTTACATTCATCGAATACATCGAAAATAAGTTAAATTCACTTAATTCATCGAAATTGACTTTCATACATCGAATACATCGAATACATCGAAAATAACTTGAAATCACTTAATTCATCGAAATTAAGTTACATTCATCGAATACATCGAAAATAAGTTAAATTCACTTAATTCATCGAAATTAAGTTACATTCATCGAATTCATCGAAAATAACTTGAAATCACTTAATTCATCGAAATTAAGTTTCATACATCGAATACATCGAAAATAACTTGAAATCACTTAATTCATCGAAATTAAGTTACATTCATCGAATACATCGAAAATAAGTTAAATTCACTTAATTCATCGAAATTGAGTTTCATACATCGAATACATCGAAAATAACTTAAATTCACTTAATTCATCGAAATCAAGTTTCATACATCGAATACATCGAAAATAACTTAAATTCACTTAATTCATCGAAATTAAGTTACATTCATCGAATACATCGAAAATAAGTTAAATTCACTTAATTCATCGAAATTAAGTTACATTCATCGAATACATCGAAAATAAGTTAAATTCACTTAATTCATCGAAATTGAGTTTCATACATCGAATACATCGAAAATAACTTGAAATCACTTAATTCATCGAATTAAGTTACATTCATCGAATTCATCGAAAATAACTTGAAATCACTTAATTCATCGAAATTGAGTTTCATACATCGAATACATCGAAAATAACTTGAAATCACTTAATTCATCGAAATTGAGTTTCATACATCGAATACATCGAAAATAAGTTAAATTCACTTAATTCATCGAAATTGAGTTTCATACATCGAATACATCGAAAATAACTTAAATTCACTTAATTCATCGAAATTAAGTTACATTCATCGAATACATCGAAAATAAGTTAAATTCACTTAATTCATCGAAATTGTGTTTCATACATCGAATACATCGAAAATAACTTGAAATCACTTAATTCATCGAAATTAAGTTACATTCATCGAATACATCGAAAATAAGTTAAATTCACTTAATTCATCGAAATTAAGTTACATTCATCGAATACATCGAAAATAACTTAAATTCACTTAATTCATCGAAATTAAGTTACATTCATCGAATACATCGAAAATAAGTTAAATTCACTTAATTCATCGAAATTGAGTTTCATACATCGAATACATCGAAAATAACTTAAATTCACTTATTCATCGAAATTAAGTTACATTCATCGAATACATCGAAAATAACTTAAATTCACTTAATTCACCGAAATTAAGTTATATTCATCGAATACATCGAAAATAAGTTAAATTCACTTAATTCATCGAAATTAAGTTACATTCATCGAATACATCGAAAATAAGTTAAATTCACTTAATTCATCGAAATTGACTTTCATACATCGAATACATCGAAAATAACTTGAAATCACTTAATTCATCGAAATTAAGTTACATTCATCGAATACATCGAAAATAATTTCAATTCACTTAATTCATCGAAATTGAGTTACATTCATCGAATACATCGAAAATAAGTTAAATTCACTTAATTCATCGAAATTGAGTTTCATACATCGAATACATCGAAAATAACTTAAATTCACTTAATTCATCGAAATTAAGTTACATTCATCGAATACATCGAAAATAAGTTCAATTCACTTAATTCATCGAAATTGAGTTACATTCATCGAATACATCGAAAATAAGTTAAATTCACTTAATTCATCGAAATTAAGTTACATTCATCGAATACATCGAAAATAAGTTAAATTCACTTAATTCATCGAAATTGAGTTTCATACATCGAATACATCGAAAATAACTTGAAATCACTTAATTCATCGAAATTAAGTTACATTCATCGAATTCATCGAAAATAACTTGAAATCACGAAATTGAGTTTGATACATCGAATACATCGAAAATAACTTGAAATCACTTAATTCATCGAAATTGAGTTTCATACATCGAATACATCGAAAATAAGTTAAATTCACTTAATTCATCGAAATTGAGTTTCATACATCGAATACATCGAAAATAACTTAAATTCACTTAATTCATCGAAATTAAGTTACATTCATCGAATACATCGAAAATAAGTTAAATTCACTTAGTTCATCGAAATTGAGTTTTATACATCGAAAATAACTTAAATTCACTTAATTCATCGAAATTAAGTTACATTCATCGAATACATCGAAAATAACTTAAATTCACTTAATTCATCGAAATTAAGTTACATTCATCGAATTCATCGAAAATAACTTGAAATCACTTAATTCATCGAAATTAAGTTTCATACATCGAATACATCGAAAATAACTTAAATTCACTTAATTCATCGAAATTAAGTTACATTCATCGAATACATCGAAAATAAGTTCAATTCACTTAATTCATCGAAATTGAGTTACATTCATCGAATACATCGAAAATAAGTTAAATTCACTTAATTCATCGAAATTAAGTTACATTCATCGAATACATCGTAAATAACTTAAATTCACTTAATTCATCGAAATTAAGTTACATTCATCGAATACATCGAAAATAAGTTAAATTCACTTAATTCATCGAAATTGAGTTTCATACATCGAATACATCGAAAATAACTTAAATTCACTTAATTCATCGAAATTAAGTTACATTCATCGAATACATCGAAAATAACTTAAATTCACTTAATTCACCGAAATTAAGTTATATTCATCGAATACATCGAAAATAAGTTAAATTCACTTAATTCATCGAAATTAAGTTACATTCATCGAATACATCGAAAATAAGTTAAATTCACTTAATTCATCGAAATTGACTTTCATACATCGAATACATCGAAAATAACTTGAAATCACTTAATTCATCGAAATTAAGTTACATTCATCGAATTCATCGAAAATAACTTGAAATCACTTAATTCATCGAAATTAAGTTTCATACATCGAATACATCGAAAATAACTTGAAATCACTTAATTCATCGAAATTAAGTTACATTCATCGAATACATCGAAAATAAGTTAAATTCACTTAATTCATCGAAATTGAGTTTCATACATCGAATACATCGAAAATAACTTAAATTCACTTAATTCATCGAAATCAAGTTTCATACATCGAATACATCGAAAATAAGTTAAATTCACTTAATTCATCGAAATTAAGTTACATTCATCGAATACATCGAAAATAAGTTAAATTCACTTAATTCATCGAAATTGAGTTTCATACATCGAATACATCGAAAATAACTTGAAATCACTTAATTCATCGAAATTAAGTTACATTCATCGAATTCATCGAAAATAACTTGAAATCACTTAATTCATCGAAATTGAGTTTCATACATCGAATACATCGAAAATAACTTGAAATCACTTAATTCATCGAAATTGAGTTTCATACATCGAATACATCGAAAATAAGTTAAATTCACTTAATTCATCGAAATTGAGTTTCATACATCGAATACATCGAAAATAACTTAAATTCACTTAATTCATCGAAATTAAGTTACATTCATCGAATACATCGAAAATAAGTTAAATTCACTTAATTCATCGAAATTGAGTTTCATACATCGAATACATCGAAAATAACTTGAAATCACTTAATTCATCGAAATTAAGTTACATTCATCGAATACATCGAAAATAAGTTAAATTCACTTAATTCATCGAAATTAAGTTACATTCATCGAATACATCGAAAATAACTTAAATTCACTTAATTCATCGTAATTAAGTTACATTCATCGAATACATCGAAAATAAGTTAAATTCACTTAATTCATCGAAATTGAGTTTCATACATCGAATACATCGAAAATAACTTAAATTCACTTAATTCATCGAAATTAAGTTACATTCATCGAATACATCGAAAATAACTTAAATTCACTTAATTCACCGAAATTAAGTTATATTCATCGAATACATCGAAAATAAGTTAAATTCACTTAATTCATCGAAATTAAGTTACATTCATCGAATACATCGAAAATAAGTTAAATTCACTTAATTCATCGAAATTGACTTTCATACATCGAATACATCGAAAATAACTTGAAATCACTTAATTCATCGAAATTAAGTTACATTCATCGAATACATCGAAAATAAGTTCAATTCACTTAATTCATCGAAATTGAGTTACATTCATCGAATACATCGAAAATAAGTTAAATTCACTTAATTCATCGAAATTGAGTTTCATACATCGAATACATCGAAAATAACTTAAATTCACTTAATTCATCGAAATTAAGTTACATTCATCGAATACATCGAAAATAAGTTCAATTCACTTAATTCATCGAAATTGAGTTACATTCATCGAATACATCGAAAATAAGTTAAATTCACTTAATTCATCGAAATTAAGTTACATTCATCGAATACATCGAAAATAAGTTAAATTCACTTAATTCATCGAAATTGAGTTTCATACATCGAATACATCGAAAATAACTTGAAATCACTTAATTCATCGAAATTAAGTTACATTCATCGAATTCATCGAAAATAACTTGAAATCACTTAATTCATCGAAATTGAGTTTCATACATCGAATACATCGAAAATAACTTGAAATCACTTAATTCATCGAAATTGAGTTTCATACATCGAATACATCGAAAATAAGTTAAATTCACTTAATTCATCGAAATTGAGTTTCATACATCGAAAATAACTTAAATTCACTTAATTCATCGAAATTAAGTTACATTCATCGAATACATCGAAAATAACTTAAATTCACTTAATTCATCGAAATTAAGTTACATTCATCGAATTCATCGAAAATAACTTGAAATCACTTAATTCATCGAAATTAAGTTTCATACATCGAATACATCGAAAATAACTTAAATTCACTTAATTCATCGAAATTAAGTTACATTCATCGAATACATCGAAAATAAGTTCAATTCACTTAATTCATCGAAATTGAGTTACATTCATCGAATACATCGAAAATAAGTTAAATTCACTTAATTCATCGAAATTAAGTTACATTCATCGAATACATCGTAAATAACTTAAATTCACTTAATTCATCGAAATTAAGTTACATTCATCGAATACATCGAAAATAAGTTAAATTCACTTAATTCATCGAAATTGAGTTTCATACATCGAATACATCGAAAATAACTTAAATTCACTTAATTCATCGAAATTAAGTTACATTCATCGAATACATCGAAAATAAGTTAAATTCACTTAATTCATCGAAATTAAGTTACATTCATCGAATACATCGAAAATAAGTTAAATTCACTTAATTCATCGAAATTGACTTTCATACATCGAATACATCGAAAATAACTTGAAATCACTTAATTCATCGAAATTAAGTTACATTCATCGAATTCATCGAAAATAACTTGAAATCACTTAATTCATCGAAATTAAGTTTCATACATCGAATACATCGAAAATAACTTGAAATCACTTAATTCATCGAAATTAAGTTACATTCATCGAATACATCGAAAATAAGTTAAATTCACTTAATTCATCGAAATTGAGTTTCATACATCGAATACATCGAAAATAACTTAAATTCACTTAATTCATCGAAATCAAGTTTCATACATCGAATACATCGAAAATAAGTTAAATTCACTTAATTCATCGAAATTAAGTTACATTCATCGAATACATCGGAAATAAGTTAAATTCACTTAATTCATCGAAATTGAGTTTCATACATCGAATACATCGAAAATAACTTAAATTCACTTAATTCATCGAAATTAAGTTACATTCATCGAATACATCGAAAATAAGTTAAATTCACTTAATTCATCGAAATTGAGTTTCATACATCGAATACATCGAAAATAACTTGAAATCACTTAATTCATCGAAATTGAGTTTCATACATCGAATACATCGAAAATAACTTGAAATCACTTAATTCATCGAAATTGAGTTTCATACATCGAATACATCGAAAATAAGTTAAATTCACTTAATTCATCGAAATTGAGTTTCATACATCGAATACATCGAAAATAACTTAAATTCACTTAATTCATCGAAATTAAGTTACATTCATCGAATACATCGAAAATAAGTTAAATTCACTTAATTCATCGAAATTGAGTTTCATACATCGAATACATCGAAAATAACTTGAAATCACTTAATTCATCGAAATTAAGTTACATTCATCGAATACATCGAAAATAAGTTAAATTCACTTAATTCATCGAAATTAAGTTACATTCATCGAATACATCGAAAATAACTTAAATTCACTTAATTCATCGAAATTAAGTTACATTCATCGAATACATCGAAAATAAGTTAAATTCACTTAATTCATCGAAATTGAGTTTCATACATCGAATACATCGAAAATAACTTAAATTCACTTAATTCATCGAAATTAAGTTACATTCATCGAATACATCGAAAATAACTTAAATTCACTTAATTCACCGAAATTAAGTTATATTCATCGAATACATCGAAAATAAGTTAAATTCACTTAATTCATCGAAATTAAGTTACATTCATCGAATATATCGAAAATAAGTTAAATTCACTTAATTCATCGAAATTGACTTTCATACATCGAATACATCGAAAATAACTTGAAATCACTTCATTCATCGAAATTAAGTTACATTCATCGAATACATCGAAAATAAGTTCAATTCACTTAATTCATCGAAATTGAGTTACATTCATCGAATACATCGAAAATAAGTTAAATTCACTTAATTCATCGAAATTGAGTTTCATACATCGAATACATCGAAAATAACTTAAATTCACTTAATTCATCGAAATTAAGTTACATTCATCGAATACATCGAAAATAAGTTCAATTCACTTAATTCATCGAAATTGAGTTACATTCATCGAATACATCGAAAATAAGTTAAATTCACTTAATTCATCGAAATTAAGTTACATTCATCGAATACATCGAAAATAAGTTAAATTCACTTAATTCATCGAAATTGAGTTTCATACATCGAATACATCGAAAATAACTTGAAATCACTTAATTCATCGAAATTAAGTTACATTCATCGAATTCATCGAAAATAACTTGAAATCACTTAATTCATCGAAATTGAGTTTCATACATCGAATACATCGAAAATAACTTGAAATCACTTAATTCATCGAAATTGAGTTTCATACATCGAATACATCGAAAATAAGTTAAATTCACTTAATTCATCGAAATTGAGTTTCATACATCGAATACATCGAAAATAACTCAAATTCACTTAATTCATCGAAATTAAGTTACATTCATCGAATACATCGAAAATAAGTTAAATTCACTTAATTCATCGAAATTGAGTTTCATACATCGAATACATCGAAAATAACTTGAAATCACTTAATTCATCGAAATTAAGTTACATTCATCGAATACATCGAAAATAAGTTAAATTCACTTAATTCATCGAAATTGAGTTTCATACATCGAATACATCGAAAATAACTTAAATTCACTTAATTCATCGAAATTAAGTTACATTCATCGAATACATCGAAAATAAGTTAAATTCACTTAATTCATCGAAATTGAGTTTCATACATCGAATACATCGAAAATAACTTAATTTCACTTAATTCATCGAAATTAAGTTACATTCATCGAATACATCGAAAATAAGTTCAATTCACTTAATTCATCGAAATTGAGTTACATTCATCGAATACATCGAAAATAAGTTAAATTCACTTAATTCATCGAAATTAAGTTACATTCATCGAATACATCGAAAATAACTTAAATTCACTTAATTCATCGAAATTAAGTTACATTCATCGAATACATCGAAAATAAGTTAAATTCACTTAATTCATCGAAATTGAGTTTCATACATCGAATACATCGAAAATAACTTGAAATCACTAAATTCATCGAAATTAAGTTACATTCATCGAATACATCGAAAATAAGTTAAATTCACTTAATTCATCGAAATTAAGTTACATTCATCGAATACATCGAAAATAAGTTAAATTCACTTAATTCATCGAAATTGAGTTTCATACATCGAATACATCGAAAATAACTTAAATTCACTTAATTCATCGAAATTAAGTTACATTCATCGAATACATCGAAAATAACTTAAATTCAC
Organism: Thereva unica; assembly: GCA_949987705.1. Taxonomy (NCBI): domain Eukaryota; kingdom Metazoa; phylum Arthropoda; class Insecta; order Diptera; family Therevidae; genus Thereva; species Thereva unica. Next base: position 32,377 of record CATLJY010000424.1, on the reverse strand, counting down.
ATAATTCACCGAAATTAAGTTATATTCATCGAATACATCGAAAATAAGTTAAATTCACTTAATTCATCGAAATTGAGTTACATTCATCGAATACATCGAAAATAAGTTAAATTCACTTAATTCATCGAAATTGAGTTTCATACATCGAATACATCGAAAATAACTTGAAATCACTTAATTCATCGAAATTGAGTTTCATACATCGAATACACCGAAAATAAGTTAAATTCACTTAATTCATCGAAATTGAGTTTCATACATCGAATACATCGAAAATAACTTAAATTCACTTAATTCATCGAAATTAAGTTACATTCATCGAATACATCGAAAATAAGTTAAATTCACTTAATTCATCGAAATTGAGTTTCATACATCGAATACATCGAAAATAACTTGAAATCACTTAATTCATCGAAATTAAGTTACATTCATCGAATACATCGAAAATAAGTTAAATTCACTTAATTCATCGAAATTAAGTTACATTCATCGAATACATCGAAAATAACTTAAATTCACTTAATTCATCGAAATTAAGTTACATTCATCGAATACATCGAAAATAAGTTAAATTCACTTAATTCATCGAAATTGAGTTTCATACATCGAATACATCGAAAATATCTTAAATTCACTTAATTCATCGAAATTAAGTTACATTCATCGAATACATCGAAAATAACTTGAATTCACTTAATTCACCGAAATTAAGTTATATTCATCGAATACATCGAAAATAAGTTAAATTCACTTAATTCATCGAAATTAAGTTACATTCATCGAATACATCGAAAATAAGTTAAATTCACTTAATTCATCGAAATTGAGTTTCATACATCGAATACATCGAAAATAACTTGAAATCACTTAATTCATCGAAATTAAGTTACATTCATCGAATACATCGAAAATAAGTTCAATTCACTTAATTCATCGAAATTAAGTTACATTCATCGAATACATCGAAAATAACTTAAATTCGCTTAATTCACCGAAATTAAGTTATATTCATCGAATACATCGAAAATAAGTTAAATTCACTTAATTCATCGAAATTAAGTTACATTCATCGAATACATCGAAAATAAGTTAAATTCACTTAATTCATCGAAATTGAGTTTCATACATCGAATACATCGAAAATAACTTGAAATCACTTAATTCATCGAAATTAAGTAACATTCATCGAATACATCGAAAATAAGTTAAATTCACTTAATTCATCGAAATTGAGTTTCATACATCGAATACATCGAAAATAACTTAAATTCACTTAATTCATCGAAATTAAGTTACATTCATCGAATACATCGAAAATAAGTTAAATTCACTTAATTCATCGAAATTGAGTTTCATACATCGAATACATCGAAAATAACTCAAATTCACTTAATTCATCGAAATTAAGTTACATTCATCGAATACATCGAAAATAAGTTAAATTCACTTAATTCATCGAAATTGAGTTTCATACATCGAATACATCGAAAATAACTTGAAATCACTTAATTCATCGAAATTAAGTTACATTCATCGAATACATCGAAAATAAGTTAAATTCACTTAATTCATCGAAATTGAGTTTCATACATCGAATACATCGAAAATAACTTAAATTCACTTAATTCATCGAAATTAAGTTACATTCATCGAATACATCGAAAATAAGTTAAATTCACGTAATTCATCGAAATTGAGTTTCATACATCGAATACATCGAAAATAACTTGAAATCACTTAATTCATCGAAATTAAGTTACATTCATCGAATACATCGAAAATAAGTTCAATTCACTTAATTCATCGAAATTGAGTTACATTCATCGAATACATCGAAAATAAGTTAAATTCACTTAATTCATCGAAATTGAGTTTCATACATCGAATACATCGAAAATAACTTAAATTCACTTAATTCATCGAAATTAAGTTACATTCATCGAATACATCGAAAATAAGTTCAATTCACTTAATTCATCGAAATTGAGTTACATTCATCGAATACATCGAAAATAAGTTAAATTCACTTAATTCATCGAAATTAAGTTACATTCATCGAATACATCGAAAATAAGTTAAATTCACTTAATTCATCGAAATTGAGTTTCATACATCGAATACATCGAAAATAACTTGAAATCACTTAATTCATCGAAATTAAGTTACATTCATCGAATTCATCGAAAATAACTTGAAATCACTTAATTCATCGAAATTGAGTTTCATACATCGAATACATCGAAAATAACTTGAAATCACTTAATTCATCGAAATTGAGTTTCATACATCGAATACATCGAAAATAAGTTAAATTCACTTAATTCATCGAAATTGAGTTTCATACATCGAATACATCGAAAATAACTCAAATTCACTTAATTCATCGAAATTAAGTTACATTCATCGAATACATCGAAAATAAGTTAAATTCACTTAATTCATCGAAATTGAGTTTCATACATCGAATACATCGAAAATAACTTGAAATCACTTAATAATTAAGTGATTTCAAGTTATTTTCGATGTATTCGATGTATGAAGTCTTAATTCATCGAAATTAAGTTACATTCATCGAATACATCGAAAATAAGTTAAATTCACTTAATTCATCGAAATTGAGTTTCATACATCGAATACATCGAAAATAACTTAAATTCACTTAATTCATCGAAATTAAGTTACATTCATCGAATACATCGAAAATAAGTTAAATTCACTTAATTCATCGAAATTGAGTTTCATACATCGAATACATCGAAAATAACTTGAAATCACTTAATTCATCGAAATTGAGTTTCATACATCGAATACATCGAAAATAACTTGAAATCACTTAATTCATCGAAATTGAGTTTCATACATCGAATACATCGAAAATAAGTTAAATTCACTTAATTCATCGAAATTGAGTTTCATACATCGAATACATCGAAAATAACTTAAATTCACTTAATTCATCGAAATTAAGTTACATTCATCGAATACATCGAAAATAAGTTAAATTCACTTAATTCATCGAAATTGAGTTTCATACATCGAATACATCGAAAATAACTTGAAATCACTTAATTCATCGAAATTAAGTTACATTCATCGAATACATCGAAAATAAGTTAAATTCACTTAATTCATCGAAATTAAGTTACATTCATCGAATACATCGAAAATAACTTAAATTCACTTAATTCATCGAAATTAAGTTACATTCATCGAATACATCGAAAATAAGTTAAATTCACTTAATTCATCGAAATTGAGTTTCATACATCGAATACATCGAAAATAACTTAAATTCACTTAATTCATCGAAATTAAGTTACATTCATCGAATACATCGAAAATAACTTAAATTCACTTAATTCACCGAAATTAAGTTATATTCATCGAATACATCGAAAATAAGTTAAATTCACTTAATTCATCGAAATTAAGTTACATTCATCGAATACATCGAAAATAAGTTAAATTCACTTAATTCATCGAAATTGACTTTCATACATCGAATACATCGAAAATAACTTGAAATCACTTCATTCATCGAAATTAAGTTACATTCATCGAATACATCGAAAATAAGTTCAATTCACTTAATTCATCGAAATTGAGTTACATTCATCGAATACATCGAAAATAAGTTAAATTCACTTAATTCATCGAAATTGAGTTTCATACATCGAATACATCGAAAATAACTTAAATTCACTTAATTCATCGAAATTAAGTTACATTCATCGAATACATCGAAAATAAGTTCAATTCACTTAATTCATCGAAATTGAGTTACATTCATCGAATACATCGAAAATAAGTTAAATTCACTTAATTCATCGAAATTAAGTTACATTCATCGAATACATCGAAAATAAGTTAAATTCACTTAATTCATCGAAATTGAGTTTCATACATCGAATACATCGAAAATAACTTGAAATCACTTAATTCATCGAAATTAAGTTACATTCATCGAATTCATCGAAAATAACTTGAAATCACTTAATTCATCGAAATTGAGTTTCATACATCGAATACATCGAAAATAACTTGAAATCACTTAATTCATCGAAATTGAGTTTCATACATCGAATACATCGAAAATAAGTTAAATTCACTTAATTCATCGAAATTGAGTTTCATACATCGAATACATCGAAAATAACTCAAATTCACTTAATTCATCGAAATTAAGTTACATTCATCGAATACATCGAAAATAAGTTAAATTCACTTAATTCATCGAAATTGAGTTTCATACATCGAATACATCGAAAATAACTTGAAATCACTTAATTCATCGAAATTAAGTTACATTCATCGAATACATCGAAAATAAGTTAAATTCACTTAATTCATCGAAATTGAGTTTCATACATCGAATACATCGAAAATAACTTAAATTCACTTAATTCATCGAAATTAAGTTACATTCATCGAATACATCGAAAATAAGTTAAATTCACTTAATTCATCGAAATTGAGTTTCATACATCGAATACATCGAAAATAACTTAATTTCACTTAATTCACGAAATTAAGTTACATTCATCGAATACATCGAAAATAAGTTCAATTCACTTAATTCATCGAAATTGAGTTACATTCATCGAATACATCGAAAATAAGTTAAATTCACTTAATTCATCGAAATTAAGTTACATTCATCGAATACATCGAAAATAACTTAAATTCACTTAATTCATCGAAATTAAGTTACATTCATCGAATACATCGAAAATAAGTTAAATTCACTTAATTCATCGAAATTGAGTTTCATACATCGAATACATCGAAAATAACTTGAAATCACTAAATTCATCGAAATTAAGTTACATTCATCGAATACATCGAAAATAAGTTAAATTCACTTAATTCATCGAAATTAAGTTACATTCATCGAATACATCGAAAATAAGTTAAATTCACTTAATTCATCGAAATTGAGTTTCATACATCGAATACATCGAAAATAACTTAAATTCACTTAATTCATCGAAATTAAGTTACATTCATCGAATACATCGAAAATAACTTAAATTCACATAATTCACCGAAATTAAGTTATATTCATCGAATACATCGAAAATAAGTTAAATTCACTTAATTCATCGAAATTGAGTTTCATACATCGAATACATCGAAAATAACTTAATTTCACTTAATTCACGAAATTAAGTTACATTCATCGAATACATCGAAAATAACTTAAATTCACATAATTCACCGAAATTAAGTTATATTCATCGAATACATCGAAAATAAGTTAAATTCACTTAATTCATCGAAATTGAGTTACATTCATCGAATACATCGAAAATAAGTTAAATTCACTTAATTCATCGAAATTGAGTTTCATACATCGAATACATCGAAAATAACTTGAAATCACTTAATTCATCGAAATTGAGTTTCATACATCGAATACACCGAAAATAAGTTAAATTCACTTAATTCATCGAAATTGAGTTTCATACATCGAATACATCGAAAATAACTTAAATTCACTTAATTCATCGAAATTAAGTTACATTCATCGAATACATCGAAAATAAGTTAAATTCACTTAATTCATCGAAATTGAGTTTCATACATCGAATACATCGAAAATAACTTGAAATCACTTAATTCATCGAAATTAAGTTACATTCATCGAATACATCGAAAATAAGTTAAATTCACTTAATTCATCGAAATTAAGTTACATTCATCGAATACATCGAAAATAACTTAAATTCACTTAATTCATCGAAATTAAGTTACATTCATCGAATACATCGAAAATAAGTTAAATTCACTTAATTCATCGAAATTGAGTTTCATACATCGAATACATCGAAAATATCTTAAATTCACTTAATTCATCGAAATTAAGTTACATTCATCGAATACATCGAAAATAACTTAAATTCACTTAATTCACCGAAATTAAGTTATATTCATCGAATACATCGAAAATAAGTTAAATTCACTTAATTCATCGAAATTAAGTTACATTCATCGAATACATCGAAAATAAGTTAAATTCACTTAATTCATCGAAATTGAGTTTCATACATCGAATACATCGAAAATAACTTGAAATCACTTAATTCATCGAAATTAAGTTACATTCATCGAATACATCGAAAATAAGTTCAATTCACTTAATTCATCGAAATTAAGTTACATTCATCGAATACATCGAAAATAACTTAAATTCACTTAATTCACCGAAATTAAGTTATATTCATTGAATACATCGAAAATAAGTTAAATTCACTTAATTCATCGAAATTAAGTTACATTCATCGAATACATCGAAAATAAGTTAAATTCACTTAATTCATCGAAATTGAGTTTCATACATCGAATACATCGAAAATAACTTGAAATCACTTAATTCATCGAAATTAAGTAACATTCATCGAATACATCGAAAATAAGTTAAATTCACTTAATTCATCGAAATTGAGTTTCATACATCGAATACATCGAAAATAACTTAAATTCACTTAATTCATCGAAATTAAGTTACATTCATCGAATACATCGAAAATAAGTTAAATTCACTTAATTCATCGAAATTGAGTTTCATACATCGAATACATCGAAAATAACTCAAATTCACTTAATTCATCGAAATTAAGTTACATTCATCGAATACATCGAAAATAAGTTAAATTCACTTAATTCATCGAAATTGAGTTTCATACATCGAATACATCGAAAATAACTTGAAATCACTTAATTCATCGAAATTAAGTTACATTCATCGAATACATCGAAAATAAGTTAAATTCACTTAATTCATCGAAATTGAGTTTCATACATCGAATACATCGAAAATAACTTAAATTCACTTAATTCATCGAAATTAAGTTACATTCATCGAATACATCGAAAATAAGTTAAATTCACTTAATTCATCGAAATTGAGTTTCATACATCGAATACATCGAAAATAACTTGAAATCACTTAATTCATCGAAATTAAGTTACATTCATCGAATACATCGAAAATAAGTTCAATTCACTTAATTCATCGAAATTGAGTTACATTCATCGAATACATCGAAAATAAGTTAAATTCACTTAATTCATCGAAATTGAGTTTCATACATCGAATACATCGAAAATAACTTAAATTCACTTAATTCATCGAAATTAAGTTACATTCATCGAATACATCGAAAATAAGTTCAATTCACTTAATTCATCGAAATTGAGTTACATTCATCGAATACATCGAAAATAAGTTAAATTCACTTAATTCATCGAAATTAAGTTACATTCATCGAATACATCGAAAATAAGTTAAATTCACTTAATTCATCGAAATTGAGTTTCATACATCGAATACATCGAAAATAACTTGAAATCACTTAATTCATCGAAATTAAGTTACATTCATCGAATTCATCGAAAATAACTTGAAATCACTTAATTCATCGAAATTGAGTTTCATACATCGAATACATCGAAAATAACTTGAAATCACTTAATTCATCGAAATTGAGTTTCATACATCGAATACATCGAAAATAAGTTAAATTCACTTAATTCATCGAAATTGAGTTTCATACATCGAATACATCGAAAATAACTCAAATTCACTTAATTCATCGAAATTAAGTTACATTCATCGAATACATCGAAAATAAGTTAAATTCACTTAATTCATCGAAATTGAGTTTCATACATCGAATACATCGAAAATAACTTGAAATCACTTAATTCATCGAAATTAAGTTACATTCATCGAATACATCGAAAATAAGTTAAATTCACTTAATTCATCGAAATTGAGTTTCATACATCGAATACATCGAAAATAACTTAAATTCACTTAATTCATCGAAATTAAGTTACATTCATCGAATACATCGAAAATAACTTGAAATCACTAAATTCATCGAAATTAAGTTACATTCATCGAATACATCGAAAATAAGTTAAATTCACTTAATTCATCGAAATTAAGTTACATTCATCGAATACATCGAAAATAAGTTAAATTCACTTAATTCATCGAAATTGAGTTTCATACATCGAATACATCGAAAATAACTTAAATTCACTTAATTCATCGAAATTAAGTTACATTCATCGAATACATCGAAAATAACTTAAATTCACATAATTCACCGAAATTAAGTTATATTCATCGAATACATCGAAAATAAGTTAAATTCACTTAATTCATCGAAATTGAGTTACATTCATCGAATACATCGAAAATAAGTTAAATTCACTTAATTCATCGAAATTGAGTTTCATACATCGAATACATCGAAAATAACTTGAAATCACTTAATTCATCGAAATTGAGTTTCATACATCGAATACACCGAAAATAAGTTAAATTCACTTAATTCATCGAAATTGAGTTTCATACATCGAATACATCGAAAATAACTTAAATTCACTTAATTCATCGAAATTAAGTTACATTCATCGAATACATCGAAAATAAGTTAAATTCACTTAATTCATCGAAATTGAGTTTCATACATCGAATACATCGAAAATAACTTGAAATCACTTAATTCATCGAAATTAAGTTACATTCATCGAATACATCGAAAATAAGTTAAATTCACTTAATTCATCGAAATTAAGTTACATTCATCGAATACATCGAAAATAACTTAAATTCACTTAATTCATCGAAATTAAGTTAAATTCACTTAATTCATCGAAATTGAGTTTCATACATCGAATACATCGAAAATATCTTAAATTCACTTAATTCATCGAAATTAAGTTACATTCATCGAATACATCGAAAATAACTTAAATTCACTTAATTCACCGAAATTAAGTTATATTCATCGAATACATCGAAAATAAGTTAAATTCACTTAATTCATCGAAATTAAGTTACATTCATCGAATACATCGAAAATAAGTTAAATTCACTTAATTCATCGAAATTGAGTTTCATACATCGAATACATCGAAAATAACTTGAAATCACTTAATTCATCGAAATTAAGTTACATTCATCGAATACATCGAAAATAAGTTCAATTCACTTAATTCATCGAAATTAAGTTACATTCATCGAATACATCGAAAATAACTTAAATTCACTTAATTCACCGAAATTAAGTTATATTCATCGAATACATCGAAAATAAGTTAAATTCACTTAATTCATCGAAATTAAGTTACATTCATCGAATACATCGAAAATAAGTTAAATTCACTTAATTCATCGAAATTGAGTTTCATACATCGAATACATCGAAAATAACTTGAAATCACTTAATTCGTCGAAATTAAGTTACATTCATCGAATACATCGAAAATAAGTTAAATTCACTTAATTCATCGAAATTGAGTTTCATACATCGAATACATCGAAAATAACTTAAATTCACTTAATTCATCGAAATTAAGTTACATTCATCGAATACATCGAAAATAAGTTAAATTCACTTAATTCATCGAAATTGAGTTTCATACATCGAATACATCGAAAATAACTTAAATTCACTTAATTCATCGAAATTAAGTTACATTCATCGAATACATCGAAAATAAGTTTAATTCACTTAATTCATCGAAATTAAGTTACAATCATCGAATACATCGAAAATAACTTAAATTCACTTAATTCATCGAAATTAAGTTACATTCATCGAATACATCGAAAATAAGTTAAATTCACTTAATTCATCGAAATTGAGTTTCATACATCGAATACATCGAAAATAACTTAAATTCATTTAATTCATCGAAATTAAGTTACATTCATCGAATACATCGAAAATAACTTAAATTTACTTAATTCACCGAAATTAAGTTATATTCATCGAATACATCGAAAATAAGTTAAATTCACTTAATTCATCGAAATTAAGTTACATTCATCGAATACATCGAAAATAAGTTAAATTCACTTAATTCATCGAAATTGAGTTTCATACATCGAATACATCGAAAATAACTTGAAATCACTTAATTCATCGAAATTGAGTTTCATACATCGAATACATCGAAAATAAGTTAAATTCACTTAATTCATCGAAATTGAGTTTCATACATCGAATACATCGAAAATAACTTAAATTCACTTAATTCATCGAAATTAAGTTACATTCATCGAATACATCGAAAATAAGTTAAATTCACTTAATTCATCGAAATTGAGTTTCATACATCGAATACATCGAAAATAACTTGAAATCACTTAATTCATCGAAATTAAGTTACATTCATCGAATACATCGAAAATAAGTTAAATTCACTTAATTCATCGAAATTAAGTTACATTCATCGAATACATCGAAAATAACTTAAATTCACTTAATTCATCGAAATTAAGTTACATTCATCGAATACATCGAAAATAACTTAAATTCACTTAATTCACCGAAATTAAGTTATATTCATCGAATACATCGAAAATAAGTTAAATTCACTTAATTCATCGAAACTAAGTTACATTCATCGAATACATCGAAAATAAGTTAAATTCACTTAATTCATCGAAATTGAGTTTCATACATCGAATACATCGAAAATAACTTGAAATCACTTAATTCATCGAAATTAAGTTACATTCATCGAATACATCGAAAATAAGTTCAATTCACTTAATTCATCGAAATTGAGTTACATTCATCGAATACATCGAAAATAAGTTCAATTCACTTAATTCATCGAAATTAAGTTACATTCATCGAATTCATCGAAAATAACTTGAAATCACTTAATTCATCGAAATCAAGTTACATTCATCGAATACATCGAAAATAACTTGAAATCACTTAATTCATCGAAATTAAGTTACATTCATCGAATACATCGAAAATAAGTTCAATTCACTTAATTCATCGAAATTAAGTTACATTCATCGAATACATCGAAAATAACTTAAATTCACTTAATTCACCGAAATTAAGTTATATTCATCGAATACATCGAAAATAACTTGAAATCGCTTAATTCATCGAAATTAAGTTACATTCATCGAATACATCGAAAATAAGTTAAATTCACTTAATTCATCGAAATTGAGTTTCATACATCGAATACATCGAAAATAACTTAAATTCACTTAATTCATCGAAATTAAGTTACATTCATCGAATACATCGAAAATAAGTTAAATTCACTTAATTCATCGAAATTGAGTTTCATACATCGAATACATCGAAAATAACTTAAATTCACTTAATTCATCGAAATTAAGTTACATTCATCGAATACATCGAAAATAAGTTAAATTCACTTAATTCATCGAAATTAAGTTACATTCATCGAATACATCGAAAATAACTTAAATTCACTTAATTCATCGAAATTAAGTTACATTCATCGAATACATCGAAAATAAGTTAAATTCACTTAATTCATCGAAATTGAGTTTCATACATCGAATACATTGAAAATAACTTAAATTCACTTAATTCATCGAAATTAAGTTACATTCATCGAATACATCGAAAATAACTTAAATTTACTTAATTCACCGAAATTAAGTTATATTCATCGAATACATCGAAAATAAGTTAAATTCACTTAATTCATCGAAATTAAGTTACATTCATCGAATACATCGAAAATAAGTTAAATTCACTTAATTCATCGAAATTGAGTTTCATACATCGAATACATCGATAATAACTTGAAATCACTTAATTCATCGAAATTGAGTTTCATACATCGAATACATCGAAAATAAGTTAAATTCACTTAATTCATCGAAATTGAGTTTCATACATCGAATACATCGAAAATAACTTAAATTCACTTAATTCATCGAAATTAAGTTACATTCATCGAATACATCGAAAATAAGTTAAATTCACTTAATTCATCGAAATTGAGTTTCATACATCGAATACATCGAAAATAACTTAAATTCACTTAATTCATCGAAATTAAGTTACATTCATCGAATACATCGAAAATAACTTAAATTCACTTAATTCACCGAAATTAAGTTATATTCATCGAATACATCGAAAATAAGTTAAATTCACTTAATTCATCGAAATTGAGTTTCATACATCGAATACATCGAAAATAACTTGAAATCACTTAATTCATCGAAATTGAGTTTCATACATCGAATACATCGAAAATAACTTGAAATCACTTAATTCATCGAAATTAAGTTACATTCATCGAATACATCGAAAATAAGTTCAATTCACTTAATTCATCGAAATTAAGTTACATTCATCGAATACATCGAAAATAAGTTAAATTCACTTAATTCATCGAAATTAAGTTACATTCATCGAATACATCGAAAATAACTTAAATTCACTTAATTCATCGAAATTAAGTTACATTCATCGAATACATCGAAAATAAGTTAAATTCACTTAATTCATCGAAATTGAGTTTCATACATCGAATACATCGAAAATAACTTAAATTCACTTAATTCATCGAAATTAAGTTACATTCATCGAATACATCGAAAATAACTTAAATTCACTTAATTCATCGAAATTAAGTTACATTCATCGAATACATCGAAAATAAGTTAAATTCACTTAATTCATCGAAATTGAGTTTCATACATCGAATACATCGAAAATAACTTAAATTCACTTAATTCATCGAAATTAAGTTACATTCATCGAATACATCGAAAATAACTTAAATTCACTTAATTCACCGAAATTAAGTTATATTCATCGAATACATCGAAAATAAGTTAAATTCACTTAATTCATCGAAATTAAGTTACATTCATCGAATACATCGAAAATAAGTTAAATTCACTTAATTCATCGAAATTGAGTTTCATACTCGAAATTGAGTTTCATACTTGAGTTTTGGGGGCCTCGGTAGCCTAGGGAGTAAGGCGCCCGGCTACTATTCCAGAGGTCCCGGGTTCGAATCCCGGCCAGCCCCACGGTCCTTCGCCTTTTCCACTTTCCCACCCACATAACTTTCCTTCTTTCATCTTCCTCTTTACATTCCTGATCCCTCCTGTCATAGCCTTCCTTAGCCTTTCCCCGCTCCACCAAAAAGCGCATGTCATCGGTTGGTTGATGAGATTCAACTCGTTTCAGGAGGCATAACACTCCAGCGAGTTGTTTCTCGATACCCCGATGTCACAGTCGCGACAGTAATGGTTGGAAGTAGGTGGACTAAAAATATCGCGGGTAGGTTGTGGCAGTTCCTTTCTTCCCCGACTAGAGCTGCTGTTCGACATTGCACTCTATATGAAGAAAATAGATAGTCGACACAGTATAAAGGGCGTTTCCTGTGACTCTAGTCTTTCACATAAAAAAAAAAAAAATACATCGAATACATCGAAAATAACTTGAAATCACTTAATTCATCGAAATTAAGTTACATTCATCGAATACATCGAAAATAAGTTCAATTCACTTAATTCATCGAAATTGAGTTACATTCATCGAATACATCGAAAATAACTTAAATTTACTTAATTCACCGAAATTAAGTTATATTCATCGAATACATCGAAAATAAGTTAAATTCACTTAATTCATCGAAATTAAGTTACATTCATCGAATACATCGAAAATAAGTTAAATTCACTTAATTCATCGAAATTGAGTTTCATACATCGAATACATCGAAAATAACTTAAATTCACTTAATTCATCGAAATTAAGTTACATTCATCGAATACATCGAAAATAACTTAAATTTACTTAATTCACCGAAATTAAGTTATATTCATCGAATACATCGAAAATAAGTTAAATTCGCTTAATTCATCGAAATTAAGTTACATTCATCGAATACATCGAAAATAAGTTAAATTCACTTAATTCATCGAAATTGAGTTTCATACATCGAATACATCGAAAATAACTTGAAATCACTTAATTCATCGAAATTGAGTTTCATACATCGAATACATCGAAAATAACTTAAATTCACTTAATTCATCGAAATTAAGTTACATTCATCGAATACATCGAAAATAAGTTAAATTCACTTAATTCATCGAAATTGAGTTACATTCATCGAATACATCGAAAATAACTTGAAATCACTTAATTCATCGAAATTAAGTTACATTCATCGAATACATCGAAAATAAGTTAAATTCACTTAATTCATCGAAATTGAGTTTCATACATCGAATACATCGAAAATAACTTGAAATCACTTAATTCATCGAAATTGACTTTCATACATCGAATACATCGAAAATAACTTAAATTCACTTAATTCATCGAAATTAAGTTACATTCATCGAATACATCGAAAATAAGTTAAATTCACTTAATTCATCGAAATTGAGTTTCATACATCGAATACATCGAAAATAAGTTAAATTCACTTAATTCATCGAAATTAAGTTACATTCATCGAATACATCGAAAATAACTTAAATTCACTTATTTCATCGAAATTAAGTTACATTCATCGAATACATCGAAAATAAGTTAAATTCACTTAATTCATCGAAATTGAGTTTCATACATCGAATACATCGAAAATAACTTAAATTCACTTAATTCATCGAAATTAAGTTACATTCATCGAATACATCGAAAATAACTTAAATTCACTTAATTCACCGAAATTAAGTTATATTCATCGAATACATCGAAAATAAGTTAAATTCACTTAATTCATCGAAATTAAGTTACATTCATCGAATACATCGAAAATAAGTTAAATTCACTTAATTCATCGAAATTGAGTTTCATACATCGAATACATCGAAAATAACTTGAAATCACTTAATTCATCGAAATTAAGTTACATTCATCGAATACATCGAAAATAACTTGAAATCACTTAATTCATCGAAATTAAGTTACATTCATCGAATACATCGAAAATAAGTTAAATTCACTTAATTCATCGAAATTGAGTTTCATACATCGAATACATCGAAAATAACTTAAATTCACTTAATTCATCGAAATTAAGTTACATTCATTGAATACATAGAAAATAACTTAAATTCACTTAATTCACCGAAATTAAGTTATATTCATCGAATACATCGAAAATAAGTTAAATTCACTTAATTCATCGAAATTAAGTTACATTCATCGAATACATCGAAAATAAGTTAAATTCACTTAATTCACCGAAATTAAGTTATATTCATCGAATACATCGAAAATAAGTTAAATTCACTTAATTCATCGAAATTAAGTTACATTCATCGAATACATCGAAAATAACTTGAAATCACTTAATTCATCGAAATTAAGTTACATTCATCGAATACATCGAAAATAACTTGAAATCACTTAATTCATCGAAATTAAGTTACATTCATCGAATACATCGAAAATAAGTTAAATTCACTTAATTCATCGAAATTAAGTTACATTCATCGAATTCATCGAAAATAACTTGAAATCACTTAATTCATCGAAATTAAGTTTCATACATCGAATACATCGAAAATAACTTGAAATCACTTAATTCATCGAAATTAAGTTACATTCATCGAATACATCGAAAATAAGTTAAATTCACTTAATTCATCGAAATTAAGTTACATTCATCGAATACATCGAAAATAAGTTAAATTCACTTAATTCATCGAAATTGAGTTTCATACATCGAATACATCGAAAATAACTTGAAATCACTTAATTCATCGAAATTGAGTTTCATACATCGAATACATCGAAAATAAGTTAAATTCACTTAATTCATCGAAATTGAGTTTCATACATCGAATACATCGAAAATAACTTAAATTCACTTAATTCATCGAAATTAAGTTACATTCATCGAATACATCGAAAATAAGTTAAATTCACTTAATTCATCGAAATTAAGTTACATTCATCGAATACATCGAAAATAACTTAAATTCACTTAATTCATCGAAATTAAGTTACATTCATCGAATACATCGAAAATAAGTTAAATTCACTTAATTCATCGAAATTGAGTTTCATACATCGAATACATCGAAAATAACTTAAATTCACTTAATTCATCGAAATTAAGTTACATTCATCGAATACATCGAAAATAACTTAAATTCACTTAATTCACCGAAATTAAGTTATATTCATCGAATACATCGAAAATAAGTTAAATTCACTTAATTCATCGAAATTAAGTTACATTCATCGAATACATCGAAAATAAGTTAAATTCACTTAATTCATCGAAATTGAGTTTCATACTCGAAATTGAGTTTCATACTTGAGTTTTGGGGGCCTCGGTAGCCTAGGGAGTAAGGCGCCCGGCTACTATTCCAGAGGTCCCGGGTTCGAATCCCGGCCAGCCCCACGGTCCTTCGCCTTTTCCACTTTCCCACCCACATAACTTTCCTTCTTTCATCTTCCTCTTTACATTCCTGATCCCTCCTGTCATAGCCTTCCTTAGCCTTTCCCCGCTCCACCAAAAAGCGCATGTCATCGGTTGGTTGATGAGATTCAACTCGTTTCAGGAGGCATAACACTCCAGCGAGTTGTTTCTCGATACCCCGATGTCACAGTCGCGACAGTAATGGTTGGAAGTAGGTGGACTAAAAATATCGCGGGTAGGTTGTGGCAGTTCCTTTCTTCCCCGACTAGAGCTGCTGTTCGACATTGCACTCTATATGAAGAAAATAGATAGTCGACACAGTATAAAGGGCGTTTCCTGTGACTCTAGTCTTTCACATAAAAAAAAAAAAAATACATCGAATACATCGAAAATAACTTGAAATCACTTAATTCATCGAAATTAAGTTACATTCATCGAATACATCGAAAATAAGTTCAATTCACTTAATTCATCGAAATTGAGTTACATTCATCGAATACATCGAAAATAACTTAAATTTACTTAATTCACCGAAATTAAGTTATATTCATCGAATACATCGAAAATAAGTTAAATTCACTTAATTCATCGAAATTAAGTTACATTCATCGAATACATCGAAAATAAGTTAAATTCACTTAATTCATCGAAATTGAGTTTCATACATCGAATACATCGAAAATAACTTAAATTCACTTAATTCATCGAAATTAAGTTACATTCATCGAATACATCGAAAATAACTTAAATTTACTTAATTCACCGAAATTAAGTTATATTCATCGAATACATCGAAAATAAGTTAAATTCGCTTAATTCATCGAAATTAAGTTACATTCATCGAATACATCGAAAATAAGTTAAATTCACTTAATTCATCGAAATTGAGTTTCATACATCGAATACATCGAAAATAACTTGAAATCACTTAATTCATCGAAATTGAGTTTCATACATCGAATACATCGAAAATAACTTAAATTCACTTAATTCATCGAAATTAAGTTACATTCATCGAATACATCGAAAATAAGTTAAATTCACTTAATTCATCGAAATTGAGTTACATTCATCGAATACATCGAAAATAACTTGAAATCACTTAATTCATCGAAATTAAGTTACATTCATCGAATACATCGAAAATAAGTTAAATTCACTTAATTCATCGAAATTGAGTTTCATACATCGAATACATCGAAAATAACTTGAAATCACTTAATTCATCGAAATTGACTTTCATACATCGAATACATCGAAAATAACTTAAATTCACTTAATTCATCGAAATTAAGTTACATTCATCGAATACATCGAAAATAAGTTAAATTCACTTAATTCATCGAAATTGAGTTTCATACATCGAATACATCGAAAATAAGTTAAATTCACTTAATTCATCGAAATTAAGTTACATTCATCGAATACATCGAAAATAACTTAAATTCACTTATTTCATCGAAATTAAGTTACATTCATCGAATACATCGAAAATAAGTTAAATTCACTTAATTCATCGAAATTGAGTTTCATACATCGAATACATCGAAAATAACTTAAATTCACTTAATTCATCGAAATTAAGTTACATTCATCGAATACATCGAAAATAACTTAAATTCACTTAATTCACCGAAATTAAGTTATATTCATCGAATACATCGAAAATAAGTTAAATTCACTTAATTCATCGAAATTAAGTTACATTCATCGAATACATCGAAAATAAGTTAAATTCACTTAATTCATCGAAATTGAGTTTCATACATCGAATACATCGAAAATAACTTGAAATCACTTAATTCATCGAAATTAAGTTACATTCATCGAATACATCGAAAATAACTTGAAATCACTTAATTCATCGAAATTAAGTTACATTCATCGAATACATCGAAAATAAGTTAAATTCACTTAATTCATCGAAATTGAGTTTCATACATCGAATACATCGAAAATAACTTAAATTCACTTAATTCATCGAAATTAAGTTACATTCATTGAATACATAGAAAATAACTTAAATTCACTTAATTCACCGAAATTAAGTTATATTCATCGAATACATCGAAAATAAGTTAAATTCACTTAATTCATCGAAATTAAGTTACATTCATCGAATACATCGAAAATAAGTTAAATTCACTTAATTCACCGAAATTAAGTTATATTCATCGAATACATCGAAAATAAGTTAAATTCACTTAATTCATCGAAATTAAGTTACATTCATCGAATACATCGAAAATAACTTGAAATCACTTAATTCATCGAAATTAAGTTACATTCATCGAATACATCGAAAATAACTTGAAATCACTTAATTCATCGAAATTAAGTTACATTCATCGAATACATCGAAAATAAGTTAAATTCACTTAATTCATCGAAATTAAGTTACATTCATCGAATTCATCGAAAATAACTTGAAATCACTTAATTCATCGAAATTAAGTTTCATACATCGAATACATCGAAAATAACTTGAAATCACTTAATTCATCGAAATTAAGTTACATTCATCGAATACATCGAAAATAAGTTAAATTCACTTAATTCATCGAAATTAAGTTACATTCATCGAATACATCGAAAATAAGTTAAATTCACTTAATTCATCGAAATTGAGTTTCATACATCGAATACATCGAAAATAACTTGAAATCACTTAATTCATCGAAATTGAGTTTCATACATCGAATACATCGAAAATAAGTTAAATTCACTTAATTCATCGAAATTGAGTTTCATACATCGAATACATCGAAAATAACTTAAATTCACTTAATTCATCGAAATTAAGTTACATTCATCGAATACATCGAAAATAAGTTAAATTCACTTAATTCATCGAAATTGAGTTTCATACATCGAATACATCGAAATTAACTTGAAATCACTTAATTCATCGAAATTAAGTTACATTCATCGAATACATCGAAAATAAGTTAAATTCACTTAATTCATCGAAATTAAGTTACATTCATCGAATACATCGAAAATAACTTAAATTCACTTAATTCATCGAAATTAAGTTACATTCATCGAATACATCGAAAATAACTTAAATTCACTTAATTCACCGAAATTAAGTTATATTCATCGAATACATCGAAAATAACTTGAAATCACTTAATTCATCGAAATTGAGTTTCATACATCGAATACATCGAAAATAAGTTAAATTCACTTAATTCATCGAAATTGAGTTTCATACATCGAATACATCGAAAATAACTTAAATTCACTTAATTCATCGAAATTAAGTTACATTCATCGAATACATCGAAAATAAGTTAAATTCACTTAATTCATCGAAATTGAGTTTCATACATCGAATACATCGAAAATAACTTGAAATCACTTAATTCATCGAAATTAAGTTACATTCATCGAATACATCGAAAATAAGTTAAATTCACTTAATTCATCGAAATTAAGTTACATTCATCGAATACATCGAAAATAACTTAAATTCACTTAATTCATCGAAATTAAGTTACATTCATCGAATACATCGAAAATAAGTTAAATTCACTTAATTCATCGAAATTGAGTTTCATACATCGAATACATCGAAAATAACTTAAATTCACTTAATTCATCGAAATTAAGTTACATTCATCGAATACATCGAAAATAACTTAAATTCACTTAATTCACCGAAATTAAGTTATATTCATCGAATACATCGAAAATAAGTTAAATTCACTTAATTCATCGAAATTAAGTTACATTCATCGAATACATCGAAAATAAGTTAAATTCACTTAATTCATCGAAATTGAGTTTCATACATCGAATACATCGAAAATAACTTGAAATCACTTAATTCATCGAAATTAAGTTACATTCATCGAATACATCGAAAATAAGTTCAATTCACTTAATTCATCGAAATTGAGTTACATTCATCGAATACATCGAAAATAAGTTCAATTCACTTAATTCATCGAAATTAAGTTACATTCATCGAATTCATCGAAAATAACTTGAAATCACTTAATTCATCGAAATCAAGTTACATTCATCGAATACATCGAAAATAACTTGAAATCACTTAATTCATCGAAATTAAGTTACATTCATCGAATACATCGAAAATAAGTTAAATTCACTTAATTCATCGAAATTGAGTTTCATACATCGAATACATCGAAAATAACTTGAAATCACTTAATTCATCGAAATTAAGTTACATTCATCGAATACATCGAAAATAACTTGAAATCACTTAATTCATCGAAATTAAGTTACATTCATCGAATACATCGAAAATAAGTTAAATTCACTTAATTCATCGAAATTAAGTTACATTCATCGAATTCATCGAAAATAACTTGAAATCACTTAATTCATCGAAATTAAGTTTCATAAATCGAATACATCGAAAATAACTTGAACTTAATTCATCGAAATTAAGTTACATTCATCGAATACATCGAAAATAAGTTAAATTCACTTAATTCATCGAAATTGAGTTTCATACATCGAATACATCGAAAATAACTTAAATTCACTTAATTCATCGAAATCAAGTTTCATACATCGAATACATCGAAAATAACTTAAATTCACTTAATTCATCGAAATTAAGTTACATTCATCGAATACATCGAAAATAAGTTAAATTCACTTAATTCATCGAAATTAAGTTACATTCATCGAATACATCGAAAATAAGTTAAATTCACTTAATTCATCGAAATTGAGTTTCATACATCGAATACATCGAAAATAACTTGAAATCACTTAATTCATCGAAATTAAGTTACATTCATCGAATTCATCGAAAATAACTTGAAATCACTTAATTCATCGAAATTGAGTTTCATGCATCGAATACATCGAAAATAACTTGAAATCACTTAATTCATCGAAATTGAGTTTCATACATCGAATACATCGAAAATAAGTTAAATTCACTTAATTCATCGAAATTGAGTTTCATACATCGAATACATCGAAAATAACTTAAATTCACTTAATTCATCGAAATTAAGTTACATTCATCGAATACATCGAAAATAAGTTAAATTCACTTAATTCATCGAAATTGAGTTTCATACATCGAATACATCGAAAATAACTTGAAATCACTTAATTCATCGAAATTAAGTTACATTCATCGAATACATCGAAAATAAGTTAAATTCACTTAATTCATCGAAATTAAGTTACATTCATCGAATACATCGAAAATAACTTAAATTCACTTAATTCATCGAAATTAAGTTACATTCATCGAATACATCGAAAATAAGTTAAATTCACTTAATTCATCGAAATTGAGTTTCATACATCGAATACATCGAAAATAACTTAAATTCACTTAATTCATCGAAATTAAGTTACATTCATCGAATACATCGAAAATAAGTTAAATTCACTTAATTCATCGAAATTGAGTTTCATACATCGAAAATAACTTAAATTCACTTAATTCATCGAAATTAAGTTACATTAATCGAATTCATCGAAAATAAGTTAAATTCACTTAATTCATCGAAATTGAGTTTCATACATCGAATACATCGAAAATAAGTTAAATTCACTTAATTCATCGAAATTGAGTTTCATACATCGAATACATCGAAAATAACTTGAAATCACTTAATTCATCGAAATTAAGTTACATTCATCGAATACATCGAAAATAAGTTAAATTCACTTAATTCATCGAAATTAAGTTACATTCATCGAATACATCGAAAATAACTTAAATTCACTTAATTCATCGAAATTAAGTTACATTCATCGAATACATCGAAAATAAGTTAAATTCACTTAATTCATCGAAATTGAGTTTCATACATCGAATACATCGAAAATAACTTAAATTCACTTAATTCATCGAAATTAAGTTACATTCATCGAATACATCGAAAATAACTTAAATTCACTTAATTCACCGAAATTAAGTTATATTCATCGAATACATCGAAAATAAGTTAAATTCGCTTAATTCATCGAAATTAAGTTACATTCATCGAATACATCGAAAATAAGTTAAATTCACTTAATTCATCGAAATTGACTTTCATACATCGAATACATCGAAAATAACTTGAAATCACTTATTTCATCGAAATTAAGTTACATTCATCGAATACATCGAAAATAAGTTCAATTCACTTAATTCATCGAAATTGAGTTACATTCATCGAATACATCGAAAATAAATTAAATTCACTTAATTCATCGAAATTGAGTTTCATACATCGAATACATCGAAAATAACTTGAAATCACTTAATTCATCGAAATTAAGTTACATTCATCGAATACATCGAAAATAAGTTAAATTCACTTAATTCATCGAAATTGAGTTTCATACATCGAATACATCGAAAATAACTTGAAATCACTTAATTCACCGAAATTAAGTTACATTCATCGAATACATCGAAAATATCTTGAAATCACTTAATTCATCGAAATTAAGTTACATTCATCGAATACATCGAAAATAACTTAAATTCACTTAATTCATCGAAATTAAGTTACATTCATCGAATACATCGAAAATAAGTTAAATTCACTTAATTCATCGAAATTGAGTTTCATACATCGAAAATAACTTAAATTCACTTAATTCATCGAAATTAAGTTACATTAATCGAATTCATCGAAAATAAGTTAAATTCACTTAATTCATCGAAATTGAGTTTCATACATCGAATACATCGAAAATAAGTTAAATTCACTTAATTCATCGAAATTGAGTTACATTCATCGAATACATCAAAAATAACTTAAATTCACTTAAAAATTAAGTTACTTTCATGGAATACATCGAAAATAACTTGAAATCACTTAATTCACCGAAATTAAGTTACATTCATCGAATACATCGAAAATAACTTGAAATCATTTAATTCATCGAAATTGAGTTACAATCATCGAATATATCGAAAATAACTTAAATTCACTTAATTCATCGAAATTAAGTTACATTCATCGAATTCATCGAAAATAAGTTAAATTCACTTAATTCATCGAAATTGAGTTTCATACATCGAATACATCGAAAATAACTTAAATTCACTTAATTCATCGAAATTAAGTTACATTCATCGAATACATCGAAAATAAGTTAAATTCACTTAATTCATCGAAATTGAGTTTCATACATCGAATACATCGAAAATAAGTTAAATTCACTTAATTCACCGAAATTAAGTTATATTCATCGAATACATCGAAAATAAGTTAAATTCACTTAATTCATCGAAATTGAGTTTCATACATCGAATACATCGAAAATAACTTAAATTCACTTAATTCATCGAAATTAACCCCGCGATTCTAGATCCCAGAAATCTGACTATAAACAGAAAACGGGGAAAAAGCTCAAAGCTCTTGCCCTTCAGTGGAGACTATGTGCTTTTGTTAGAAAAAGCGAGGATTTGGTATTCTGGATGTCAGATCTAACAAATGGAGGGGAATTTTAAGCTTTGAAAATCTGTCTATAGCCAGCGACTCGCTAGCTGGCTGTGATGGATTTTTTGATTATTTCATCAAAAACGGGGTGTTTTAAAAGTGAAGTAATTGCTTGCTTAAAAATATTGAAAGCATGGACCCATATACATACAAGCGGGCGAATATTGGCAATTACTTATAAATTTGAGAATTACTTATAAAAATATTATTTGTCAGCTCCTCCGCGTGATGATTATGCTCGTTCAATCTTGAACGCTGAGCAATAAATAAATCAAAGTAAAAAAATTAAAATAAGAAAAATTTGATTACGTGCGATTACGATCACTGCCACGGCCACGGTCTTGCTGGCCCATCCTGTTAGGCTGTTGAACCGGACGTCTGCGCCCGTTAACAAATAAAGGTAAGTAAAATGTGTATTTTAAAATATTTTTAGGCTCGTATTCATGGACCTGGATAATAAATATCGTGGATATTTCGTATTTACCGACCATGATTTTAGGGTGCACGGATAAAGTTAATACCAGCTGACCTGGTAATATTTTAAACCTTAAACCCTAAAAATATTTTAAAATACGCATTTTACTTACCTTGATTTTATTTATTAACTTCGCGCAACCGGCACTCGAATATAAACAAACACCACCTAATCGCAATCATGAGACTGCTAAAGGGGAAGTCTGACTATTCAAAGTCTCCAAAATCGAGGGAAAGCTTTACGCGAAAGCTCTTTTTGTAATCTGGGGAAGCGTTGTTAGATCTAACAAAAATCTAACATCTAGAATCGCGGGGTAAGTTACATTCATCGAATACATCGAAAATAAGTTAAATTCATTTAATTCATCGAAATTGAGTTTAATACATCGAATACATCGAAAATAACTTGAAATCACTTAATTCATCGAAATTAAGTTACATTCATCGAATACATCGAAAATAACTTAAATTCACTTAATTCACCGAAATTAAGTTATATTCATCGAATACATCGAAAATAAGTTAAATTCACTTAATTCATCGAAATTAAGTTACATTCATCGAATACATCGAAAATAAGTTAAATTCACTTAATTCATCGAAATTGAGTTTCATACATCGAATACATCGAAAATAACTTAAATTCACTTAATTCATCGAAATCAAGTTACATTCATCGAATTCATCGAAAATAACTTGAAATCACTTATTCATCGAAATTAAGTTACATTCATCGAATACATCGAAAATAAGTTCAATTCACTTAATTCATCGAAATTGAGTTACATTCATCGAATACATCGAAAATAAGTTAAATTCACTTAATTCATCGAAATTAAGTTACATTCATCGAATACATCGAAAATAACTTAAATTCACTTAATTCATCGAAATTAAGTTACATTCATCGAATACATCGAAAATAAGTTAAATTCACTTAATTCATCGAAATTGAGTTTCATACATCGAATACATCGAAAATAACTTAAATTCACTTAATTCATCGAAATTAAGTTACATTCATCGAATACATCGAAAATAACTTAAATTCACTTAATTCACCGAAATTAAGTTATATTCATCGAATACATCGAAAATAAGTTAAATTCACTTAATTCATCGAAATTAAGTTACATTCATCGAATACATCGAAAATAAGTTAAATTCACTTAATTCATCGAAATTGAGTTTCATACATCGAATACATCGAAAATAACTTGAAATCACTTAATTCATCGAAATTAAGTTACATTCATCGAATACATCGAAAATAAGTTCAATTCATTTAATTCATCGAAATTAAGTTACATTCATCGAATACATCGAAAATAACTTAAATTCACTTAATTCACCATTGAGTTTCATACATCGAATACATCGAAAATAACTTGAAATCACTTAATTCATCGAAATTAAGTTACATTCATCGAATACATCGAAAATAAGTTAAATTCACTTAATTCATCGAAATTAAGTTACATTCATCGAATACATCGATAATAACTTAAATTCACTTAATTCATCGAAATTAAGTTACATTCATCGAATACATCGAAAATAAGTTAAATTCACTTAATTCATCGAAATTGAGTTTCATACATCGAATACATCGAAAATAACTTGAAATCACTTAATTCATCGAAATTGAGTTTCATACATCGAATACATCGAAAATAACTTGAAATCACTTAATTCATCGAAATTAAGTTACATTCATCGAATACATCGAAAATAAGTTAAATTCACTTAATTCATCGAAATTGAGTTTCATACATCGAATACATCGAAAATAACTTAAATTCACTTAATTCATCGAAATCAAGTTACATTCATCGAATTCATCGAAAATAACTTGAAATCACTTAATTCATCGAAATTAAGTTACATTCATCGAATACATCGAAAATAAGTTCAATTCACTTAATTCATCGAAATTGAGTTACATTCATCGAATACATCGAAAATAAGTTAAATTCACTTAATTCATCGAAATTAAGTTACATTCATCGAATACATCGAAAATAACTTAAATTCACTTAATTCATCGAAATTAAGTTACATTCATCGAATACATCGAAAATAAGTTAAATTCACTTAATTCATCGAAATTGAGTTTCATACATCGTATAAATCGAAAATAACTTAAATTCACTTAATTCATCGAAATTAAGTTACATTCATCGAATACATCGAAAATAACTTAAATTCACTTAATTCACCGAAATTAAGTTATATTCATCGAATACATCGAAAATAAGTTAAATTCACTTAATTCATCGAAATTAAGTTACATTCATCGAATACATCGAAAATAAGTTAAATTCACTTAATTCATCGAAATTGAGTTTCATACATCGAATACATCGAAAATAACTTGAAATCACTTAATTCATCGAAATTAAGTTACATTCATCGAATACATCGAAAATAAGTTCAATTCATTTAATTCATCGAAATTAAGTTACATTCATCGAATACATCGAAAATAACTTAAATTCACTTAATTCACCATTGAGTTTCATACATCGAATACATCGAAAATAACTTGAAATCACTTAATTCATCGAAATTAAGTTACATTCATCGAATACATCGAAAATAAGTTAAATTCACTTAATTCATCGAAATTAAGTTACATTCATCGAATACATCGATAATAACTTAAATTCACTTAATTCATCGAAATTAAGTTACATTCATCGAATACATCGAAAATAAGTTAAATTCACTTAATTCATCGAAATTGAGTTTCATACATCGAATACATCGAAAATAACTTGAAATCACTTAATTCATCGAAATTGAGTTTCATACATCGAATACATCGAAAATAACTTGAAATCACTTAATTCATCGAAATTAAGTTACATTCATCGAATACATCGAAAATAAGTTAAATTCACTTAATTCATCGAAATTAAGTTACATTCATCGAATACATCGAAAATAACTTAAATTCACTTAATTCATCGAAATTGAGTTTCATACATCGAATACATCGAAAATAAGTTCAATTCACTTAATTCATCGAAATTGAGTTTCATACATCGAATACATCGAAAATAAGTTCAATTCACTTAATTCATCGAAATCAAGTTACATTCATCGAATTCATCGAAAATAACTTGAAATCACTTAATTCATCGAAATTAAGTTACATTCATCGAATACATCGAAAATAACTTAAATTCACTTAATTCACCGAAATTAAGTTAATTCATCGAATACATCGAATATAACTTGAAATCACTTAATTCATCGAAATTAAGTTACATTCATCGAATACATCGAAAATAAGTTAAATTCACTTAATTCATCGAAATTAAGTTACATTCATCGAATACATCGAAAATAAGTTAAATTCACTTAATTCATCGAAATTGAGTTTCATACATCGAATACATCGAAAATAACTTGAAATCACTTAATTCATCGAAATTAAGTTACATTCATCGAATACATCGGAAATAAGTTAAATTCACTTAATTCATCGAAATTAAGTTACATTCATCGAATACATCGAAAATAAGTTAAATTCACTTAATTCATCGAAATTGAGTTTCATACATCGAATACATCGAAAATAACTTGAAATCACTTAATTCATCGAAATTAAGTTACATTCATCGAATACATCGAAAATAAGTTCAATTCATTTAATTCATCGAAATTAAGTTACATTCATCGAATACATCGAAAATAACTTAAATTCACTTAATTCACCATTGAGTTTCATACATCGAATACATCGAAAATAACTTGAAATCACTTAATTCATCGAAATTAAGTTACATTCATCGAATACATCGAAAATAAGTTAAATTCACTTAATTCATCGAAATTAAGTTACATTCATCGAATACATCGATAATAACTTAAATTCACTTAATTCATCGAAATTAAGTTACATTCATCGAATACATCGAAAATAAGTTAAATTCACTTAATTCATCGAAATTGAGTTTCATACATCGAATACATCGAAAATAACTTGAAATCACTTAATTCATCGAAATTGAGTTTCATACATCGAATACATCGAAAATAACTTGAAATCACTTAATTCATCGAAATTAAGTTACATTCATCGAATACATCGAAAATAAGTTAAATTCACTTAATTCATCGAAATTAAGTTACATTCATCGAATACATCGAAAATAACTTAAATTCACTTAATTCATCGAAATTGAGTTTCATACATCGAATACATCGAAAATAAGTTCAATTCACTTAATTCATCGAAATTGAGTTTCATACATCGAATACATCGAAAATAAGTTCAATTCACTTAATTCATCGAAATCAAGTTACATTCATCGAATTCATCGAAAATAACTTGAAATCACTTAATTCATCGAAATTAAGTTACATTCATCGAATACATCGAAAATAACTTAAATTCACTTAATTCACCGAAATTAAGTTAATTCATCGAATACATCGAAAATAACTTGAAATCACTTAATTCATCGAAATTAAGTTACATTCATCGAATACATCGAAAATAACTTAAATTCACTTAATTCACCGAAATTAAGTTATATTCATCGAATACATCGAAAATAACTTGAAATCACTTAATTCATCGAAATTAAGTTACATTCATCGAATACATCGAAAATAAGTTAAATTCACTTAATTCATCGAAATTAAGTTACATTCATCGAATACATCGAAAATAAGTTAAATTCACTTAATTCATCGAAATTGAGTTTCATACATCGAATACATCGAAAATAACTTGAAATCACTTAATTCATCGAAATTAAGTTACATTCATCGAATACATCGAAAATAAGTTAAATTCACTTAATTCATCGAAATTGAGTTACATTCATCGAATACATCGAAAATAAGTTAAATTCACTTAATTCATCGAAATTAAGTTAAATTCATCGAATACATCGAAAATAAGTTAAATTCACTTAATTCATCGAAATTGAGTTTCATACATCGAATACATCGAAAATAACTTGAAATCACTTAATTCATCGAAATTAAGTTACATTCATTGAATTCATCGAAAATAACTTGAAATCACTTAATTCATCGAAATTGAGTTTCATACATCGAATACATCGAAAATAACTTGAAATCACTTAATTCATCGAAATTGAGTTTCATACATCGAATACATCGAAAATAAGTTAAATTCACTTAATTCATCGAAATTGAGTTTCATACATCGAATACATCGAAAATAAGTTAAATTCACTTAATTCATCGAAATTGAGTTACATTCATCGAATACATCGAAAATAAGTTAAATTCACTTAATTCATCGAAATTAAATTACATTCATCGAATACATCGAAAATAAGTTAAATTCACTTAATTCATCGAAATTGAGTTTCATACATCGAATACATCGAAAATAACTTGAAGTCACTTAATTCATCGAAATTAAGTTACATTCATCGAATACATCGAAAATAAGTTAAATTCACTTAATTCATCGAAATTGAGTTTCATACATCGAATACATCGAAAATAACTTAAATTCACTTAATTCATCGAAATTAAGTTACATTCATCGAATACATCGAAAATAACTTAAATTCACTTAATTCACCGAAATTAAGTTATATTCATCGAATATATCGAAAATAAGTTAAATTCACTTAATTCATCGAAATTAAGTTACATTCATCGAATACATCGAAAATAAGTTAAATTCACTTAATTCATCGAAATTGAGTTTCATACATCGAATACATCGAAAATAACTTGAAATCACTTAATTCATCGAAATTAAGTTACATTCATCGAATACATCGAAAATAAGTTAAATTCACTTAATTCATCGAAATTGAGTTTCATACATCGAATATATCGAAAATAACTTGAAATCACTTAATTCATCGAAATTAAGTTACATTCATCGAATACATCGAAAATAACTTGAAATCACTTAATTCATCGAAATTAAGTTACATTCATCGAATACATCGAAAATAAGTTAAATTCACTTAATGCATCGAAATTAAGTTACATTCATCGAATTCATCGAAAATAACTTGAAATCACTTAATTCATCGAAATTGAGTTTCATACATCGAGTACATCGAAAATAACTTAAATTCACTGAATTCATCGAAATCAAGTTTCATACATCGAATACATCGAAAATAACTTAAATTCACTTAATTCATCGAAACTAAGTTACATTCATCGAATACATCGAAAATAAGTTAAATTCACTTAATTCATCGAAATTAAGTTACATTCATCGAATACATCGAAAATAAGTTAAATTCACTTAATTCATCGAAATTGAGTTTCATACATCGAATACATCGAAAATAACTTGAAATCACTTAATTCATCGAAATTAAGTTACATTCATTGAATTCATCGAAAATAACTTGAAATCACTTAATTCATCGAAATTGAGTTTCATACATCGAATACATCGAAAATAACTTGAAATCACTTAATTCATCGAAATTGAGTTTCATACATCGAATACATCGAAAATAAGTTAAATTCACTTAATTCATCGAAATTGAGTTTCATACATCGAATACATCGAAAATAACTTAAATTCACTTAATTCATCGAAATTAAGTTACATTCATCGAATACATCGAAAATAAGTTAAATTCACTTAATTCATCGAAATTGAGTTTCATACATCGAATACATCGAAAATAACTTGAAATCACTTAATTCATCGAAATTAAGTTACATTCATCGAATACATCGAAAATAAGTTAAATTCACTTAATTCATCGAAATTAAGTTACATTCATCGAATACATCGAAAATAACTTAAATTCACTTAATTCATCGAAATTAAGTTACATTCATCGAATACATCGAAAATAAGTTAAATTCACTTAATTCATCGAAATTGAGTTTCATACATCGAATACATCGAAAATAACTTAAATTCACTTAATTCATCGAAATTAAGTTACATTCATCGAATACATCGAAAATAACTTAAATTCACTTAATTCACCGAAATTAGGTTATATTCATCGAATACATCGAAAATAAGTTAAATTCGCTTAATTCATCGAAATTAAGTTACATTCATCGAATACATCGAAAATAAGTTAAATTCACTTAATTCATTGAAATTGAGTTTCATACATCGAATACATCGAAAATAACTTGAAATCACTTAATTCATTGAAATTAAGTTACATTCATCGAATACATCGAAAATAAGTTCAATTCACTTAATTCATCGAAATTGAGTTACATTCATCGAATACATCGAAAATAAGTTAAATTCACTTAATTCATCGAAATTGAGTTTCATACATCGAATACATCGAAAATAACTTGAAATCACTTAATTCATCGAAATTAAGTTACATTCATCGAATACATCGAAAATAAGTTAAATTCACTTAATTCATCGAAATTGAGTTTCATACATCGAATACATCGAAAATAACTTGAAATCACTTAATTCATCGAAATTAAGTTACATTCATCGAATACATCGAAAATAACTTGAAATCACTTAATTCATCGAAATTAAGTTACATTCATCGAATACATCGAAAATAAGTTCAATTCACTTAATTCATCGAAATTGAGTTTCATACATCGAATACATCGAAAATAAGTTCAATTCACTTAATTCATCGAAATCAAGTTACATTCATCGAATTCATCGAAAATAACTTGAATTCACTTAATTCATCGAAATTAAGTTACATTCATCGAATACATCGAAAATAACTTAAATTCACTTAATTCACCGAAATTAAGTTATATTCATCGAATACATCGAATATAACTTGAAATCACTTAATTCATCGAAATTAAGTTACATTCATCGAATACATCGAAAATAACTTAAATTCACTTAATTCATCGAAATTAAGTTACATTCATCGAATACATCGAAAATAAGTTAAATTCACTTAATTCATCGAAATTGAGTTTCATACATCGAATACATCGAAAATAAGTTAAATTCACTTAATTCATCGAAATTGAGTTACATTCATCGAATACATCGAAAATAAGTTAAATTCACTTAATTCATCGAAATTAAGTTACATTCATCGAATACATCGAAAATAAGTTAAATTCACTTAATTCATCGAAATTGAGTTTCATACATCGAATACATCGAAAATAACTTGAAATCACTTAATTCATCGAAATTAAGTTACATTCATCGAATACATCGAAAATAAGTTAAATTCACTTAATTCATCGAAATTAAGTTACATTCATCGAATACATCGAAAATAAGTTCAATTCACTTAATTCATCGA
>CATLJY010000423.1:0-83734 GCA_949987705.1 Thereva unica | reverse complement strand
CCCTCAAGGCAGTCATCTTGGCCCTATCCTCTTTATTCTTTCTATTGATGATATTGTTACCTTGCTAAGACACTGCAGAATCCTGATTTATGCTGATGGCATCAAATTGTACCGTCACGTAAAGAGTATGGAGGACTGCAAACTTTTGCAAGTCGACCTCGACACCTTTTTCTCTTGGTGCGCTAACAACAACCTGGTTCTTAATATTAGTAAATGCGAAGTCATGACTTTTTGTAGGCGACGTGATCCTTTAGTTTATAACTACTCATTTTCTAGTGAGGGTGTCCCCCGTGTTAATTTTGTCAAAGATCTCGGATTAGATTTGACACCAAGCTGGACTTGTCTACTCATATCAACTATATTTCTTCCAAGAGCAGCTTAGTCTTGGGTTTTATAAAAAGCTGGTCCAAAGAATTTAACAGCACCCTGATCACTAAACACCTCTACATTTCCCTTGTCAGACCTTTACTTGAATATGCGTCCCAGGTTTGGTCTCCTCACTATTCTTCGCATGTTGGAAAAATTGAGTCGGTTCAACGTAGGTTCGTTCGATTCGCATTGAATCACCTTCCTTGGGAAGACCCTTTAATTCTTCCACCATATGAATACCGACTTAAGTTACTCAACTTAAACACTCTCCACAAGTGAGGTGGCCGATGTTGTTTTCGTTCACCAGCTTCTTAATGGACGTGTCGACTCAGGTTTTCTGAGTCGCTCTTACACATCAACTCCTCTAACACCAATTATGGCCGATTTGAGCCTGTTAATCGCATGTTCATTAATATAAATAAAAATATTAATGCTTTTAGCGTGAGCACTAACAAAGACCTGCTTAAAAGGAGTCTATTTGTTGTCTCATGACTGTTTATGTGTTTCGCATCCAATTTTTATTGGTACTTAATCTTTTATGTTTGCATGTCTCTGCTGAGCCACGGCAGTGGTAAATATACAGGTGTTCCAAACCACCCGTACCACCCAAATATCTCTGAAATTTGGATTGAAATAGAAAAACAAAAAACACGTGTTCAATATTTTTTGAAACTCTATCCGACCATACAAAAATGGACCCCCCAAACAACCCCCTCTTTGGGGGGTGGGGGGCAACTTTGGAAATTTAAATGGGACCCCCCATTTTTTTGGCAGATTCGGAATCTTCATAAAAAAATATGAAGATTTTGTCGCAAGCATTTTTTACGATTCGCCATAGATGGCGCTGTAATCGGAGGACAACGTTTTTTATTACTTATTTATTTCCGCCGATTACAGCGCCATCTAAGGCGAATCACAAAAAATGATAAGAATAAAATCTTCATATTTTTTCATGAAGAATCTAAATCTACAATAAAAATAGGGGTTTTCAAGTTAATAATCAAAATGGCTCTCTACCCCCAAGTTTTTGGAGGGGAAAGGATGCAGAATTGAAAACAAAATAAAAACCCCTATTTTTTATTACAGATTTAGATTCTTCATGAAAAAATATGAAGATTTTATTCTTATCATTTTTTGTGATTTGCCTTAGATGGCGCTGTAATCGGCGGAAATAAATAAGTCATAAAAACGTTTTCCTCCGATTACAGCGCCATCTATGGCGAATCGTAAAAAATGCTTGCGACAAAATCTTCATATTTTTTTATGAAGATTCCGAATCTGCCAAAAAAAATGGGGGGTCCCATTTAAATTTAAAAAGTTGCTCCCCACCCCCCAAAGAGGGGGTTGTTTGGGGGGTCCATTTTTGTATGGTCGGATAGAGTTTCAAAAAATATTGAACACGTGTTTTTGTTTTTCTATTTCAATCCCAAATTTCAGAGATATTTGGGTGGTACGGGTGGTTTGGAACACCCTGTATATATACATATATGTACGCATGTGTATGTATATATAGATTTTCATGCTTAGCTGAAAAGTGCGCCTTCTGGGCTAGAAAAAAATAAAAAAAAATAAAACATGAAAAAGTATGTCCGCCACTTACCTTCCTTACCTTCCTTACTTAACCCACGTCCGCCAATTTTTAATGTTGCTAAAAAAAGTAGGGGGTTGATCGTTTGGATCGTCGACGGACTTTGTGAATTTGGAATGTTTATGTTTCAAATAAAATTGTAAACCACGTCCGCCAAATGAAATATGTACTGAACCCCCTTAAAATAGATCCAAATTTGAGTTTAGAATTTCGAAATTATCAATAACACCCAATATGGCAGTCCAAAATTATAAAAAAAGAGAGAAAAGTTTTATGTCGCGCCAGACACTTCTTACTTTGTGGAGTAATGTGGCCCTTATAGCAGTGAAGGGAGGGGTGACACCTGCATGGACCTACGCTTTGTCTTTTTATATTTTCAGTATTTCCTTATTCGCCTTTCGTGGCAATTAGGAGCAGTACCGATTTTGCGTTCGTGCTCGTTTCAATGAATTGGGAAAATGTGTGATTCAAATCGGGTGTGTTTTTTTTTGTCCGAATCGCCACGGAAATATTAAGCTTTTTACGGAAGAGCGTGATATGTTCGTATACTATATCGCTTATGGTATTCTACTTATGATACCCTTTCAATTGATACCCATGTTGAGAGGGTGGTGAAGAAGTGGTAATCCGCCCTCTTGAGACGGCCGCCATGGATTTTGCGACATAGATTATTGTATTCTACTTATCATACCCTTTCATTTGACACCCATGTCGAGGGGATGGTGAAGAAAATGGTAATGCGTCCTCTTGAGATGGCCGCAGTGGATCTAACAATTTATTGAGTATACTATATTGCTTATTGTATCCTAGTTATCGTTCCCTTTCATTTGATACAAATGTCGAAGGAGTTGTGAAGAAAATGGTAATCCACCCTCTTGAGATGACCGCTATGGATCTAACCATATATTTAGTATGGTAATGCGTCCTCTTGAGATGGCCGTGGTGAATCTAACTATTTATTGAGTGTACTATATTGCTTATTGTATTCTACTTATCATTCCATTTCATTTGATACCCATGTCTAAGGAACTGTAAGAAAAATGGTAATCTGTCCTCTTGAAATGACCGCCCTGGATCCTAACCATATATGGAGTACCTATACTATATCGCTTATGGTATTCTACTTATAATACCATTTCAATTGATACCCATGTCGGTAGAGTGGTGAAGGAATGGCAATCCGCCCTCTTGAGACTCCTACCAGTTTAATATGAACGCTTTTTGTTAATCATCGAAATGATAGGGAATGCTATCTGACATCAACAGTGCTGGATTCGACTAACTTATAACGAATTTGTCACATTTTTAAAAATAAAGTACACTTACGAACTATGCAAAAGTAGTAATCGGTATTTCAAAATTTTACTGTACATCTGTACTATGAACTACATATCGAGGGTTTCCTGCCAAAAGGGCGTATCAACCAAAACATGGATTTAGAGGATTCAATAAAAACATTTAAAAAATCGGTGTATTTTTTTTTTCATATTGCTTATCATCGAAAATAAATGTTTTTAGGCGTATGTTTTGGATACTTTTATTCACTTGATGGATACGACCAGTCTGATGGATACGACCTGACTCTAAGAAAAAGCTATAAGCCCAAAATCGCGATTTTGTGGATACGCCCTTCTGGCAGGAAACCCTCGATATGTTGTTTTATAGTACCTAACGCAATC
This sequence comes from Thereva unica, assembly GCA_949987705.1. NCBI lineage: Eukaryota > Metazoa > Arthropoda > Insecta > Diptera > Therevidae > Thereva > Thereva unica. Next base: position 80,098 of record CATLJY010000423.1, on the reverse strand, counting down.
TGACACCATAGTTGTGACTAACTTCTTAACTTTATATGAACATATTTTGTTAATCATCTAATGCCATCTGGCATCAATAGTGCGAGTAAACACTTTTCGACTAACTAGTAGCACCATCTCATTTATTGAGCAATCGAAATAGCTTATAGCGCCATCTGATAGAATAATTTTGAGTGCCCACTTTTTTAGACTGAAAGAGAAAAAAAAGTGCGTTTCGAAATGCAAAAAATGTAAAAATAAAGAAAACGAAGAATGATAGGAAAAAAACTAACGGAATAATAAATTATTTATATTGTGGTTATCGGTTACAAATTATGTATATCGACGGACACAGCTTTCCGTACCGCCTCTTGTTTCTATACGTGGCGTGTATCTCACAGCTGGACCGCTAGCTGGTGTTGCTAGGTTGTTGGTGTTGCAAGAAGCTAAGACTGATAGACCAACCTTATTTTAATATTAGCAACATTTAACGAATTACGGTCCAAACTGGAACTCGTAAAATGTTAAGTAATTTAGATGTGTAATACTAACACAATCTTTAGTAGAAATAGAACAGTTTGTCGTAGCTGATTCAGGGAAAATAAACAGTTACACCTGTTTTATGTAACAATCAAGCCAAAAATGCATAAAATTGAAATCTAATCCGTATGTTTATTACAAACTAAAATTGCTTATCTTGTAGTTACTAAAACGGCACACATTCAATGAATCAAGATTTATGCTTTTAAGAATTCTTCAATTTCGCTCTTGCAAACACTTAATTACATACTTACTATACATACGAGTATTACACACACCCTTCAAGCCTCCCTTAAGAGTCCATTTAAAAGTATTTGTCTCTTGGGAAAACACATATCTTTGCTAAGTGCTCGAGCTATGTATTTTCCGTCTAAGCGTAAGTAATAGTTTTATATTCTTGGCTTACGTTGTTTTAAAAGCTACTCCATTAGCTAAGTAAGGGAATGGAGGTATTTTGAATTTATTAGATTTAATGTGGCCATTTAAGATGCATGCAGCTTAATCTCGCGCTTAAGACGAGCCCTGCCAAGTTCTGACAATAATTTCACTTCTAACATTCAATTTCCTTCGTGAAGTAAAATTGTATGGCCTTGTACATATTCCATTGTTTACGTAAGCCTTAGTGTATCGAGAATAAATGGTATCTCTAACACTCTCTGTGATTGTGCAGGCACGAGGCTTAAAATGGATCCACAAGGATTGGTCCTATTGAATATTTCATCATTTTCATCATATATATTTAATAGAAATGTATTCTTTTCACCTTTATAGGTGTAAGTATAAAGAAGTTTCGGAAGAAAATACGCCATAAATGAACCGGGGATAACCTTAGCGTCCGCATACTGCATGTAAAATAAAAGATAACGAGATTTGAAGCAATGTTCACAAATGGGTAGTTATGATAATTGCAAATCTTTTAGTAAAACAGTGAATTAGTTTTTTTTTTTTTTTTGTAAAACAAATTAATTTTGAGACGAACAAAATTTTTTAAACGTTTTTATACGCTTTATATTAGCCTTACCTGTATGCATGTATTTATCTATAATATAAAAATAAGTCGGGTTTTCCTTCCTGACGCTATAATTCCAGAACGCACGATCCGATTTCCACGGTTTTGCATTCGTTGGAAAGGTCTCGGGCTCCGTGAGGTTTATAGCAAAAATTCCAACAGAAAAGCAGGCGTTTGGTCCATAGCAGCCATCTCAAGAGGGCGGAAATGAAACAAAATCACGCATTTTCAAAATTTTTGTATGTCTGTATATCTGTCTGTTTGCTCGGGCTAATGTCGGAAACGGCCTATCCGATTGGGATGGGACTTTCACTGGAAAATTCAGTATTTCCGCGAGCATCTCTTAGGCTATTTGTATATACTTTATATTTGCTTTATCTGTATGAATACATGTATGTATTTAGTTGTTGTATGTATTTAGACAAATTTTGCAACTTGACTTTCCATATAACCGATCAACTTGAAATTTTGCACATATATATAGTTCGCCTGACAATGCAATCTGACCATTTTGTAAAAAAATCAAGACGGCGGTTCCAAGATGGCGGTCGATTTCCAAATTCCCATCTATTTATATAAATAATAAAAGGCGTGGCTGCCTGTGATTTCAAAATATAATTGTGTGTTTCTAAGTTCATATGGTTATCGATCTCTCTACATAAATATATATAATTGGAATGTCTGTCTGTACAAAAGGTATTTTTAAAATTGCTGTCTGTCTGCGATGGGATTTTCGCTGGAAAATTCAGTACATTTGCGGCCATATTTCAGGCGGATACCACCATCAGATCCGATTTTCGGTACCGACTATCGTGTCCGACAACCGGATTAGACCAAAAACTTCAACCGATAGCTCAAGGAAAGCAAGTGAACATTTTTTATAATTCCAATTGTAGACCTCATGTAAAGATCCGATAGTAGAATAAGGTTTCGAAAGGCAGACGTGGATATTTATTATTGGCCTTGCAAGTAGTACTTTTCCTGAAAGGTTAGGTTAGGTTAGGTTAGATATGGCTGAGCTTTGGTTCAAGCCCACACACTTAGGCCAGAAGGGATAGGCCCACTGTGATACCATAGTGATCCCACTTTAAACTTGATGTTAAAATGTCGTTTCTTCGTTAAACCATCTCGAGGAAGTAATGAATCTTCTAAGTTGCGGGATCCCAAACTTCGAGATTTCCACAAGGTTGCTTAGAAAGGGTTTACCAAATGTAGTTAGCCTTATCCTGCTTAGGGCCGGGCAGTGACATAGGAGGTGTAGTACACTTTCCGCCTCGTCAATGTTCTTACAGCTTCTGCAGAAGTCGTGGGTCTCAAGACCTAAACGGGTCGCATGCGTCCCTATCAGACAGTGTCCGGTTAAGACTCCCACTATAACTGAGAGTTCTGGTCTCCCAAGGCTCAGTAATAAGGTAGTTCGCCTGAGATCATAGGAGGGCCAGGTTAATTTGGCCAAAGTGCATTTATTAAGATCCCTCCAATGCTTTTTCGCTTGTGTGATTGTGTGTTGCTTGCATCGGAGTTTAAAGGAGGCCCAAGGCATACCAACTCTTTCCTTTTCTGGAAGGAGAGTAGCGGTCGTGCCTCTCCTAGCCAGTTCGTCAGCTTTACAATTTCCCTCTATATTTCGGTGACCGGGCACCCAAACGAGGAGGGTCCTGAACTGCTGAGCCATCTCGTTAAGAGATCTGCGACATTCAGAGGTAGTTCTAGAGCTGTTTGTGCAGGAGAGCAGGGCTTTCAGAGCTGCCTGACTATCTGAGAAGATGTAGACAGTCCGGTTCCCATCGCCTTGCTGGTTAATTTGCAGAACAGCTTCTTGTATGGCTAGAATCTCCGCTTGATATATACTGCAGTGATCGGGAAGTCGGAAGGAGATTTCAATCCCAAGTTCTTGGGAAAATACTCCTCCTCCCACTCGACCCTCGAGCTAAGAGCCATCAGTAAAAACGTTTATGGCATCCTGAAACCTATGTGGTCTATTTATCCATTCACGACGTGAAGGGATGTGGACTCCGTAGTTCCTCGTGAAGGTAATTTCGGGAATGCAGAAGTCGGTTTTTGTGGGGATAGTAACTGAGTTCAGTACCTTCGTGTGCTCTCCCCTGATTCCAGTCCAGAAACCGGATTCTTTTATTCTAAGGGCTGCGATGGTTGCGCTTTCCCTTGCCACGAGATTTAAAGGAGGGAGGTATAACATAACATTTAAGGCCTCTGTAGGAGTGGAGCGAAGTGCTCCTGTTTTGCATAACTCCGCACATCTTTGTACTCTCTGTAATTTGTTTAACACGGTGGATTTACTCAGAGTTGGCCACCACACTAAAGCCCCGTAAAGGAGAATTGGGCGGACGATCGCTGTGTAGATCCATCGCACAATGTAAGGGGAGAAGCCCCATTTCTTACCAATGGATTTTTTGCAGGCGAAAAGCGCGATGTTTGCTTTCTTAATGCGCTCTTCTGTATTTTCATGCCAGAGGAGTTTCTTGTCCAGGATTACTCCCAGATATTTGGCACTGTTGTTAATTTTGAGCCTAACTTTGTTAAGCCGGGGGAATGTTAACGGAGAGGTCTTGTACCTCCTTGTGAAGAGGATCAGCTCCGTTTTTACTGGGTTAACGCTGAGTCCGCGGGTAGCAGTCCAGCTTGAGAGGGTTTGTAGCGCTGCCTCCATGAGATCACAGAGGACTTGAGGAAATTTTCCTTTTTTGATGATAACAACATCATCTGCGTACGCCAGGACGTCATGTCCCTCTGCCTGCATGAGTCGCAACAGCTGGTTCATAGTTACGACCCATAGCAGCGGGGAGAGTACTCCTCCTTGCGGAGTGCCTCTATTTACGGCCTTTCGGGCCGAGCTATCGCCCAAGATCGAGCTCACCATCCTGCCAGTAAGCATTTGGTGGATAAGAGACACCAACCATGTCTCGATCCCATGTTCTGTCAAGGCCAGGGTAATGGCATTCGGCAAAACATTGTTAAATGCTCCTTCAATGTCAAGAAATGCTACTAATGTATATTCCTTAACCTCGAGGGATTTTTCAATGGTTGAGACCAGTGAGTGAAGAGCAGTATCAGTAGATTTGCCCTTTGTATAGGCGTGTTGTGCGCTAGAGAGTTCCGAGGTCAATATGGTCTGCCTCAGATATATTTCGATTAGCCTCTCCAGAGTCTTTAATAGAAAGGATGATAGGCTGATTGGCCTGAAGTCTTTGGGTGTTACGTGGGAGGCTTTTCCTGCCTTGGGTATAAAAACTACTTTAACCTCTTTCCAACTAGACTAGAGGGAATGCAGTTATTTTGGAGGCACCCGGTAAACATGGTTTGTAACCAGGGCATAATATAACTAAGAGTGTGCTGCAGTTGTGCCGGCACTATGCCGTCAGGGCCTGGTGATTTGTAGGGCTGGAAGGTGTTTACAGCCCATTTTATTTTTGCTCTACTTATGATAGATCTGATCAGCTGTTGTGAGGCTGAAGAGTTGATCGTGATAGTCGTATCAACTGTAGTACTACTCGGGAAGTGGGTGTCCATAAGTAGTTTCAGGGATTCCCTGCTTGAGTCGGTCCAATCGCCGTCTTCCTTGCGTAAATAACTAAGCATTGTTGGCGATTTAGTTAATAATTTACGCAGTCTTGAGGTCTCCGATGTGGACTCTATATTACTGCAAAAGGTAGCCCAGGAGGTACGTTTGGCCTTCCTTATTGCCGTTTTGTATCTATTCAGCTTTGGCTTATAGCAGCCCCAGGCGGTTTTGCTGTTGCTGCGTCTCGCTGAATTAAATTCCTTTCTGCACCCTTTTCGGAGTGTCTCAAGTTCGCGAGACCACCATGGGGGTTTGGAAGCCTCTTTATGTGGCCTGTTCGGACAAGCTTTATTAATGGCGTAAGTGCATTGTTTCGTGAAAATGTCCACAATGCTGTCGAGTTGTTCCCGGTTTTTGGGAATAAAGGGAGGCTTGGGAGCAAGGTTTTTTGCGATAAGCCTAGTATAGTAGCCCCAATTTGTCCTTTGGAGGTTTTTTATTTTGGAAGGGGTGGCTGGGCTCGAGTCCTGCAGTTGGAACTCTATAAATCTATGATCTGAAAAGGAGTGTTCCTTCAAAACCTTCCAGACCACTATTCGGTCGGAGTGGCAGTCCGAGACAAGGGTGATGTCCAGAACTTCCTCTCTGTTCTTGTGTAGTGATTAAAACTCTTCAAATTATTTTTAAATTACTTTTATTTTTACACTTCCTTACAGTTTTAAATCTTGCTTACATCTTCAAATTCGCAGGATGGACCTGCTTCGTTCACAACTGTCTAATAACTAATTTCACAACTTCGAATCTTACTAATAATTCTCAAAGCTTCTCTTACATACACATAATCATTCCACACTTGCTTCGCCGTACATGGCTTAAGCCCTTGGCGCAGACACAAGTGAGACAAATTACTTAAGGGTAAAGGAGACACACGAGCATCGCCTGATATTTTTCCTATTTATTCTTTATGTACTTCATTCGTACTTCTAATGATGGGGTGATGCTTGGGTATTTCCTTTTTCACACAATACATTCACATTGACCTCAATTCTAAGGCAATGTCTGGACATAATAATTTTCAGTTATTTACACCAGTGGCTCGAATAAATTTGAGTTTTATAAAAGGGGGCAATTATTATTATTTTAGTTTGCTTATTTCTTTTTTAAAAAGCCTCAAAATGACTACAATTTCGGCCATTCTGACACATTAGTCGCCCTCGACTAAGTTCACTTAACGAAACCCCTCTAATTTTCCAAACATGGCCTAAAAACTATAAATAGTTTACGAATAGTCACTCAGAAACTCTAATAAACATTCAACCTTAAACAAACTTCTAACAACTCAATCTAAATCCTCACATCCTAATATCTACAAAACTGTCATCACGTAATTGCTTATAACTTCCAATTAATTTCATACCTCTAAGATCCAATCATAATTTCTTATAACTTTTCCCGTTTATATAATCTCATTTGTCCTGACGAATAAACCCATTGGAATGGTCTACTCGAGTTCTGATATCCTTGCGGATCCCTAATCAGATATCGATCGTTCCCTAATACTTTAACTATGGCGAACGGCCCTCTAAATTTTGGTATTAATTTCTTGTTTGCTCCTATAGTAGTGTCGACATTCTCAATATGCACCAAGTCTCCTATCTCATAAACAATTGGTTTCTTATGCCGAAGATCATAACGCTTCTTATTATATTCCTGTAACTTCTCATTATTTTGGGCAGTTCTTTCTCTAATCTTTATAACATCTTCTCTCTGATTCTCATTCCCTAACATTTCTCTAATATACTCCCTAAGATAATCTATATTATCGCCTTTCTGATCCATACCGAACATAATTTTACTAGGTGTCTCATTTGTAGACCTACTCTTAGTATTATTAACCGCAAATTCTACTTTTGGTAGAACATCAGACCATTGGATTTTCTTATCCTTGTCTACCAACTTAGCTAATATCGGCTTAATTGTCCTATTGACACGCTCAACAGCTCCATTAGCTTGGGGACAGCCGGTTGCTACTAAAACATGTTTAATATTAAACTCTTCATTAAACGATTTGAAGTCTTTCGAAGTGAAGGCACTTCCTCGATCTGAAATAATTCTACTAGGTCGACTATATGATCTAAAATAATCTCTAAGGGATCTAATAACTTCCTTTGTATTCGTAGTCTTAGTGGGGTATAATCTAACAAATCTACTAAACCCATCCACAATGACAAGTATAAACTTGTATCCAAACTTGGATTTCTCTAAAGGGCCAAGATGATCTATATGAATTGTATCAAATGGCTCTATTCCTTTGGGTATCGGGTGCAAACTCCCACTAGCCTTTCCACTATTCGGTTGGAATACTAAACACTTTAAACATTTTGATATATATTCCTGAACTTTTCTCTTAACGTTCGGAAACCAATAGTTTGCTGAAATTGCATCGACCGTCTTATCGGTCGCAAAATGTCCCATATCATCATGACAGGTTCTAATAACATTGTTAATCAGTGATGATGGTACATAAAACAATAGTCGGTTATCATTTGTCTTGCGGTATACTAATCCATTACGCATTTCGAAATTCTGATCTTCTTTTAGCTCTAATTTTTCGCGAATACTAATAATCTCTTTATCTTCGTATTGGTGCAATGCTAATGTTTGTTCTAATGTATTACCCTCAAGCACCAGTATGTTATGAGCCCTACTTAAAGCATCTACATGCTTCATTTTTTCGGATCCTCTATGAATCACTTCATAATCATAATTCTGCAATTCAAGAGCCCATCTTGCTATTCTGGGGTTAATTTCTCTTTTATTAAGAGTAAGCGTCAATGAATTGCAATCAGTCACTATTTTAAATCGCAATCCATGAAGGTATGGTCTAAATCTCTGCAGAGCATATACTATCGCTAAAGTCTCCAACTCAAAACTATGATACTTCGCCTCTACAGGTGTCGTTCTTTTACTGTAAAAGAAAATAGGATGCATCTTGCCATCCTTCTTCTTTTGCATCAATATAGCTCCGAACCCTAACGAACTTGCATCGCAATGCAGTTCAGTCTCATCCTTTGGAGAGTATAATGATAAAACTGGCTCCTCTATAAGTTTTTCCCTAAGTATCTGAAAACTCTTTATACACTTTTCATCGAATGAAAATGTCACATTCTTCTTTAATAAATCGTACAACGGTTTGGCAATAACAGAAAAATCTTTTATAAATTTCCTAAAATAAGAACACATACCAATAAAGCTATGTACTTCCTTAGTACTTTTTGGCATAGGAAAATTTAATATAGCTTCCACATTTTTCCTATTTGGCCTAATACCCTCAGAACTAACTTCATAACCTAAGTAAATAATTTTGGTTTGGGCGACCCGACACTTGTCAATTCGCAACTCTAAATTATTATCAGCTAATATACTCAAAACTTTCTCTAATATTTCTAAATGTTCCTCCATTGACTCTGTACCAAAGAATATATCGTCAAAATATATCATGATTTCTCCGATTTTTAATAAATCCCTAAACAAATCAAAAATATATCTTTGAAAGATCGATGGCGCATTAACTAATCCAAAAGGCATACGCAGAAATTCGTATTGACCATACGGTGTAACAAATGAAGTGTAGGGGATAGACTGTTCTTCAACTTCAACATTATAAAAAGCATTTTTCAAATCCAAATTCGAAAAATATTTCTTACCCTGCAATGATTGAAGTTGATCTTCAATTAAAGGAATTGGGAAATGTTCTCTAAAAGTGATTTTATTTAGGTGTCTGTAATCTACGCACATTCTAAGCTCACCCGTATTTTTCGCCACTAACACTATTGGGCTACAATAAGCTGATGTACTTGGCCTAATTATTTCATCATCTAATAACTGTCCTATAATCTTACCTAATTCCTCCCTTTCCTTATACGAAATCCTACGGGGCTTACTAAAAAATGGCTCATCCTTCTTTAAATGGATTTTCAATTTAATATTATTATTCATAATTTTATTATTTGAATTTAAATTCCTTTCGTAAAACTCAAACTTCTTTATTTTTTCATTCTCACAATTCAAATTCCTTAAATCTATTTTACATACATTGTTTGATTTAATTTCTTCTTCGTTTATATTCAATATATTAAGCAGATCTACTAGTTCAGTGTCTTTATCATTTTTGGTAACTGTAACGCAGTATTTATTGACTTTCACTGAGATATCTTTACTCCTAACAAAATCTCTTCCTAACAGTATTGGGGTATACATTACTTCATCCCCTATCACATGTAATTTTAATCCAAATGAAACATTATTTGTCCTGCCGGTTGTGTTAACGATTCCTAATATCTTTATTGGCGAGCGATTAGCTCCAAAAAAACCAATGCCGTCGGTATATTCTTCGATGACGAACGCTCGTGCCCATTGTTCCAAAATCTTACTAATTGGACTTCCCGTATCCACAACGGCTTCTAGCTCGATTTCCTCGCCCAATGTGTCGAATTTTATTGCTATTTTCTAATCTGGCTCTAAACGCTGTAATGTAGCTGCTGCTCTTGCCGGTCTCTTCGTATCTGGGCAAACATCTGCTTTATGATCCGGTTTTCCGCATATATAGCAAGTTCCTCGTTCCCGTTTGGGCTTAAGGCAAGTCTTCGCCCAATGGCCCTTTCCTCCACAATTGAAGCAGCGGGTTGGTTGCTTCTCCTTCGGCTTGGCTCCTAATGTCGAAGGTTGGGGATTTTTAATTGGCTTCCTTCCTCCTTCTCCAGGATGTCCTTCTATCTGTGCCAATGCTTCATATAATTCTCTTAGCGTCTGATATTTCGCCATTCTTGCTTGATTTCGGAGGGTAACCTCAGGTATTCCTTCAATGACGTATTCTATAATCTCATCTTCCTCCAGTTTTAGTTTATTAGCTAGTATAATTTTATCAAAATAATACTCATGGAATTTCTCCATTGGTGACCATCGTCGCCTCTCGAACTCCTTTCTTAGTGATAACTTTGTCTTTGTAGATCCAAAAAGTCGTTCTAATTCCATCATCAGTTCTGCACTCGTAAGGCTGATATTATTAGGCGCTGACCTAAACCATTTTAACGCTTGTCCCTCTAATTTATTGACAATAAGTATTTTGATGGTCTTTACATCAAGTTGGTACTCAGCTGCAATGATGTCGATCTGTAATTTCCAATTTTCAAAGCTATCGCCATTTCCCGAAAAACTTAGCACTAGCTTAGCGGCTTGCTCAATTGTTGCACTATTCTGTCGCTGTCCTCATTCTGCCCTAAGTCTGGTAGCTTCTTCCATCCATTTGGTCCTGTCTGCTTCCAGTCGAGCTCGTTCAGTTCTAAAATCATCCATCTCGTTTGAGACTGAAGCTCTACTTTCTGCCTCTCGCAGATTGTTTTCTAAGGTGCTTCTTGTTCCAGTCGTCCTAAGACCCAAATCCCTCAATCGCCGTTTAATGTCCTGGACACTCAGACTCCTATAATCTTCCATTGTTTATCTTCCGTAAAATCTGTTTTAGTAATACTTTCCTTGAATACTCCACTAAAGTTCTCCTTAAATCAGTTTTTTTTTTTAATCCTAAAACCTTACTAAATCAACTTCCTTAAAACTTTAGATCAAATTTCTCACAACTTTCAATCAAATTTTCTTAAAACATTAAAATTTAGTTTCTTAAAGCTTTCAAATTAATCTTTAAAACTTTTCCAAATTGGTTGCAAATTTTTAAAATCGAATTCCTTAAAACTTTAGAGCAAATTTCTTACAACCTTCAATCAAATTTCTTAAAACATTAAAATTTAGTTTCTTAAAATTTTCAAATTAATCTTTAAAACTTTTCCAAATTGGTTGCAAATTTTCATAAATCGAATTCCTTAAACTTTAGATCAAATTTCTTACAACCTTCAATCAAATTTCTTAAAACATTAAAATTTAGTTTCTTAAAACTTTCAAATTAATCTTTAAAACTTTTCCAAATTGGTTGCAAATTTTCATAAATCGAATTCCTTAAAACTTTAGATCAAATTTCTTACAACCTTCAATCAAATTTCTTAAAACATTAAAATTTAGTTTCTTAAAATTTTTAAATCTAAAACTTTCAAATATCTTATAGCTTTAATATTTTCCAAATCCTCAGACACTGAACCTCTTGCAACTTTAATCAATTTAACTATCAAAATTTTCATCTGAACATCCTACGTTAAATGCATTGTCTAATAGTTTTCAAAACTTAATAAATACTTGTCACCTTAATGAACTGCACAGATATGTGTATCTCAAATTCTCCACTTTTTTTTTTAGCCAGATCAAATTATCCTTTTTGGGCCAGATCCCACTTCTGATAAATTGTAGTGATAAAACTCTTCAAATTATTTTTAAATTACTTTTATTTTTACACTTCCTTACAGTTTTAAATCTTGCTTACATCTTCAAATTCGCAGGATGGACCTGCTTCGTTCACAACTGTCTAATAACTAATTTCACAACTTCGAATCTTACTAATAATTCTCAAAGCTTCTCTTACATACACATAATCATTCCACACTTGCTTCGCCGTACATGGCTTAAGCAGGGTTGCCACTAAACAAAAAATTTTGGAGCCGAATTTTCCGAGAAAAAGAGCCAAAGCTGATAAAAAAGAGCCAGATTCAAACACAACAGAAATTACATTGAAAACCGCGAACACTAAAAATGTCAAAAACAAATCTTCTTCTTTACCATACGAGTAGGAGGCATGGTCGACCAGAGAAATTAGTTGTAGGATAGTTCTAAAATCTTCAAATCTTGAAATCAAATATTGAATTTTTATCCAGTAACAGTAATGGTAAATTCTTTGCGAGTATGTAATTAGGAAAAACCAAATCAGTTAAAATTCAAGATCAAGTTGAAAGAAAAAGGCAAAAGAGCCATTTAAGTTGAAAAAGAGCCAAAGAGCCAATTTTAAAAGTTTTTTTTATAAAGAGCCACAAATGGCTCTATAGAGCCAAAGTGGCACCCCTGGGCTTAAGCCCTTGGCGCAGACACAAGTGAGACAAATTACTTAAGGGTAAAGGAGACACACGAGCATCGCCTGATATTTTTCCTATTTATTCTTTATGTACTTCATTCGTACTTCTAATGATGGGGTGATGCTTGGGTATTTCCAAGACCCTCTCCATTACAGGCCATGAAGTTCTCTCTTGAACTAATCCAACCATAGCTGAAGTCGGTCCACAAAATCTGACATTTGGTTAGAATAAACATGGCGCGGAATAGGCTCGGGATTGTTTTCGTTATATTTTTGTGGTAAAAAGTGGAAAATCATTGTAAGTTATTACTTTAAACTAAACAAGGATTATCAGTGGTTAGTTCTTTAGTGATTTAATAAGAAAAAATTAAAAAAAAATAGTGATTTAGTGAGTTTTAAGTGTGTTATTTGTTGAGGTGATCAATTTCTTTTACTTTCGCGGTGTTTTTTTCGTCTTTATTAAGGAAAAATATGCTGATTATTTAATTAAAAGTGATTTTAAAGTCATTAAATAATTTCTTATGGAATTATTATTAAACATATAAGTGCAGAAAAGTGTGAAAGGAAAAGTGAATAAGAAGTGTTTTTCTACACCTATATTTTTAATACTAATTACATAATATATGTATTAATCACTTTAAAATCACTTGTAATCCCATAACTAAACAAAACATTAAATTTTCAACATTTTTTTCGTAAATAAACATGAAAAAACACCGTGAATGTAAAAACAGTTGTTCGCCTTAACAATTAAAACACTTAAAAGACACTTAATCACTAAATTATTTTTATTTTTTTTAAATTAAATCACTAATAAACTATTCACTGGTAAATCCAAATGCAGTTAAAAGTGTTAAAATACAATATTTTATCACTTTTTACTGCAAAACTATAACCAAAACGTTCCCGAACTTATTCCGCGCCATGTTTATTCCGCTCTCTCCGGTGAATTTTTGGACCGGGTTGACCACCATGAAAAACTCTCCTTCGGGGCCTGTAGTTGAGAGGGTCTTGGTATTTCCTTTTTCACACAATACATTCACATTGAACTCAATTCTAAGGCAATGTCTGGACATAATAATTTTCAGTTATTTACACCAGTGGCTCGAATAAATTTGAGTTTTATAAAAGGGGGCAATTATTATTATTTTAGTTTGCTTATTTCTTTTTTAAAAAGCCTCAAAATGACTACACTTGGTAATAAAGGTGGGGTCATTACCTTTGTTACAAATAGCAAGGTTGGTGCTCAGTAGGTAGTTAAAAATAACTTCCCCTCTATCATTGGTGTCCGTGCTGCCCCATTGTGTATGGTGCGCATTTGCATCTCCCCCCATAACCAGAACCGTGGTAGGATGGGTGAATCTTACCAGGTCTTGAAAGGCCATAGGGGGTAGAGGGCCCTCATCATTGTGGGCTAGGTAGAAAGAGGCCATTCTGATTTTCTTCTGTTTCAACTCTAGGTCGACCACAGTAAGGTCCCCGTTGCTGAATTGAGGGAGAAGAAAGGTGCTTATGTTATTTTTGATCAGAATACAAGTTCGGGGTTTTCCCTTACCTTTGGTATAAAAGAGATTAAATTTAGATGTCCTTAAGCCACAGATCCTGTCACCAGAGATCCATGGCTCTTGGACTAGAGCAACATCGACTTCGCCTGATGCCAGGTGAAGCAGAAGCGAAGCGGATGCTACTTTACAATGGTGCAGGTTTATCTGTATCACCTGCACCATTTTCAGGGTGTTTTGTTTCGACGACAGTCACATCCGCTTCATCGTCGCTGGAGTTGTCTTCGTCGAAGTCTGAACTAAGGAGTTGTCGCCCCGTGAAGAGGTTACCGACGGCTCTGCCCAACTCGGAGTCTGTCGATGCATCGCCATCGCTCTGAGCTGCGCCTTCGCCATCGGTTTCCACGTTTTCTGGTTCTTCGTCAGTGGTCTTGGTGCAGGCCGCTTGGTTAACTACGGCTTCTATGTCGGTTTTGTAGACCTTGAGTGCGATCTGTTGGAAGCCGTAGTTCACGGCGTAGTTTTCTTTTGCCAGCTGGTTCAGGCATTTTTCATTTAGGAGCAGAATTACATGCATTGTGGCTCTGTTAGTCTGCTCCGTTTTGATAACTTTCCAGTTATCGGTGTAGATGTGAGGGTTGAAGGCCTTCAGCATAGCGATGATTTCCTCAGGCTCCGATGGAGCCACTGGAAACCATGCTCTGGCTCTCGGACGAGATGGTATGTCCGCGGCATTGACTGCCTTGAGTCGGGCGCCTGGGTAAACTTCCCCAACTCTAGCTACCGCAGCTTTATAAAGCTCTGCAGATCTGGTATTATCGCAGGCCGTAAGTTTTATATTGCCTTGATACCAACCGGCATCAAAGCATAAGGGGGGAGGTCCAGGGTTGTCTTTCAGGACCTCCATAGCCACCTTGGCGAGGGCAACTTGAACCCACCGCCATTGGTGTTTGGGGATCTTGCCATTCTCGTTACTTTCGTCCAGGACGCCGATTATTTTGCGATCCTTCGCTATTTCTGCGAAGGATATCGCTTTGGTGCCATGCGTCTTGGACCTTTTCGGAATTGGACTGTGGGTACTTGGTTCCTCCACAGATCGTTGGCGTTTAGAGGCTGGTGCACCTCTAGACTCCAATGTAAAGTCTGGTATGACTTGTTTAGCCCAAGCAATGTCATTTAGGACTTTGGTGAAGTCCTCCTTGGACACTTGGTCTTCCCTGATCGGGTTGGTGGCCAAGCGACGAAGGATGTTGCGGGCTATGCGGATGTGACGAGGACCTGCTTTTGCCGGGTCCGGTCTTCTCAGGTCTTTGGCCCTTGCGCAGACTAACCGCTCCCCTGATCCCCCCGCAGCGGCCGTGCCCGCAGGTGTGCGCTGGGCAGCGACGTAGCCGCAAGGAGGAGCAGGTTTGCTAGTGGTCGCTTCTGGGGCCTTTTCTAGAGGGGTGGAGCTTGTGACTCCACTTCCACTAGGTTTGGGTTGGCTCGGGGGTGCTGTAGCCATGTTATTTGCGGGATTTGTGGTCCCTTCTTTAGGACCTGATTTTGCCGGGTCTGGTCTTTTTAGGTCTTTGACCCTTCCGCAGACCATTCGCTCCCCTGAAAGGTTGATTCTTTTAAAAATTACCTTCTCTTTTTGACTTCCGTCGCTCGCTATGAAAGACATTTATTGATTGTAATCACAAGGACGAAGTGTTTCTGATCGATTGTAGGGGCTTCTTTTTCGCTTGATAAAAAAAATATTTTGCTGATAGAGATGGGCGAGCCGTAATCAGGTGTATGACGAATATTTTACAGTAAGCTGTGTGACGTTATTTTAAATATATTATGGCGGTCACTACGAAATCTCTGAAGACATATCTGCCGTGCAAAGGACAAAAGACCTAAATGCAAAAAGCTCGATTCGAGTAAAACGCGTTTCAAGTTGTTTTTTTGTTACTTTCCGTAAAATAAGAAAATGCAAATGAAGTTTATTCAAATTATCTAAGTTTAGATAATTTGAATAAACTTCATTTTCATTTTCTTATTTTACAGAAAGTAACAAAAAAACACTTGAAACGCGTTTTACTCAAATCGAGCTTTTTGCATTTAGGTCTTTTCTCCTTTGCACGGCAGATATAATGAACCAAAAAGCTTATAGTTTAAAATGAACTAAAAAGTAAAAAAATAATTTTAAATGTAAAGTTTTAATTGCGCCAGCAAATATATGGAAAGGGCCTACCTTTTGAAATGTAAAAAAGCTGGCCAAAAGTTCCGGCGTTAAAAAACAATAATATAGGTAAAGAGTGCCACGCTTTTTTACATCGTTCATCAGGAGGTACTGTCATGACTTTTCTAATTAATCTCATATTAACCAAACTACGTGCAGATAAGAGGGTTATCGTAGCAGGGTCAGTAGCAGAGATTGCGGCAACTTTACTCACATAAAGAAAAACAGCTTATACTATGTTTAAGATACCGGTCGAACAAAGTTAAAGTTTTACAATACTTCATGAGGATTATCTGGGCCTGGGAAATATGTATCATGGCGCATAATGTTCCTATTGAAGCCGTTAACGGAGCAATGCAAGATTTCAGAAGTAAAACCTAATTATTTTGGGGAGAAACTTTTTTATTGGCATAGATTTCGGGAAAACGTTGCCAGCTGTTCCCACAGATACTCGGGCCGTTGAAATTAATGCACGTCTAAAATGACCACAAAGCAATGATCACTCATTACAAATTGAACTAGTTGGAATGTGGGTTCGACCCTTTCGGTCCACACGATCAACTTCCCAGTATGATGGATGTTGAATATTATGATTGGATATTTTTTAATAATAAATGAACAATAGGCAATATAGAATATATGCATAATACCGAGAATTTGTCACAATTGTTTATCAATATTTTCGCTAAAATGTCAAACTAAATGTGCGCACTTACAAGATTAGGATGACGAAAATGTATATAAAATTGATGTATTAATGTTTTTCGGCACCTCAATGAAGTCGATATAGTTTTTAGTTCGCGCGGTATCGTGCAGGTACAAAAATCACTTAAGTCATTTAAACCAAAAACCCGCTGGACCGAATATTATAAAAATATTTTCAGATTATATTGTCGCTAATACGCTTCGAACGGCACCTCAAGTAAGTCAATATCTTTCGTGGTTCGGGCGATATCGTGCAGGTACAAAAATCACTTACGTCGCTAAAACAAAAAAGCGGCTCGACCGAATTTTATGAAAATCTTTTCAGATCATATTTTGGTTAATACTCTTCGAACGGCACGTCAACTAAGTCGATATCTTTTATAGTTCGCGCGATATCGTGCAGGTACAAGAATCACTTAAGTCATTTAAACCAAAAAACCGCTCGACCGAATATTATAAAAATCTTTTCAGATAATATTGTCGCTAATACGCTTCGAACGGCACCTCAAGTAAGTCAATATCTTTCGTGGTTCGGGCGATATCGTGCAGGTACAAAAATCACTTACGTCGCTTAAACAAAAAACGGCTGGACCGAATTTCATGAAATTCTTTTCAGATCATATTTCGGTTAATACGCTTCGAACAACAGCTCAACGAAGTCGATATCAGTTTTGGTTCGCGCGATATCGTGCAGGAAAAAATGACCACATCCGTACGCACATACACACACACATACTTCCTCCCAATTTTTTGCTTAAAATGCTCCTGGGACCTTGAAAGATGAAAATACGTTGAAATTTTCGATTTCGATTTTCGGACCGATTACAATAACTTCCTATACTGGGAAGTTAAAAACGTTATTTAAAACAAAATATGCGAGCGCAATCAGAAAACTAAGAATTCAGTACCAACTATGTATTCTCCTCAATATATCTTATAGAAAGTATTCTGAGATTAATGATGATCATGGCATTGAGCTTCTGGCTGCACTTTGAAAGTTTGTAATAGATACGCAAATTGTTTCCATTGCATCCTTGATTTTATTCACAAGTGTGTACTTTTGCTATTAATTCTATTTATTCAATAAACAAAAAAAGAGGTAACGTTTCCGTCAATTCCGTCGTTCAAAAGTTGAAATTTGGAAGCAGCAACTGCCCTTTTCCGTTTTTCGAATCAGTAGTGTAGTCTTATAATGTTGCCAATGTTAGTTTCAAGCCGAAATGTTTTTATTCGATTTTTTCTGGGTGACAAATTGTAAATTTTCGGGCTGCACAATGGTTACCAATTTTGCAAAATTGATGACCATTTTTAGAATTATTTTTTGGGGAAAAAAATTGAAGTCGCCAGGGGGAAGTTCTGCACAGCACAGGGTGCCAATTACATGGGAACTTCAAAATCTATGCGCGAGTTACATGTCTACATGCAACACGTGCCGGAAACCAACCAGACGTACTGACCAAATCAATTAATAACATTTTTCTTGTATTTCCCAACTTTTAAATTTCCAATTAATTTGCCGAATAAGCAATCCCATAGCCCAATTGTAATTAATTCAGCGTAAGCAATTTTGATCAATTTTTAAAGTATCATTTTTAATGAAAAATAAAGAAAGCTCAGTTCTGATTTAAACTCACAAGAATAAAGTCGATTTGAATTGTAAAATATTAATAAAGAGAAATTTATAACGTTTTTTTAAACCTTACAAAAAAATAAAGAATTTTTTTTCTTTAAATAATTTAAATAACACAGAAAGTGATTCCGATAGTGAAAGTGTTGTTAAAGAAGAAAGTGTCTTATCCGAAAATTTAGATCTGTTTGTGTTTTCAAATTCCGAAATTAACAATCGTGATTATAGCAACATGGCTACAGGCACCGGTAGCAACCAAGTGCTTACTCCAAACGATATTTTTAACTCTTTACGAGTACCTGATGCCATTAAAGATTTGCCGAAATTTGATGGCAATCCTAGATTGCTTTATGAATTTCTGAACAATGTTGAGGAAATTAGATCGTTAATTGTAGTAACGGAAGGAACGCCATATGGTAAGCCCCTACACTCCGAGCAATTAGATATAAAATTGAAGGCCCAGCCAACGAGGTATTGAATATGTACGGTACCCCGTTGGATTGGTTTCAAATCAAACAAAATCTTATCCTCCATTATTCAGATAAACGCAATGAAACTTCGTTAATTAAAGATTTCCACGATCTAAAGCAACAAAATAAAAGCGTTGAACGTTTCTACAGTGAGATAATAGAAATTCTTGCTACCATGACAAATCACATCCAAATACATGAAACCAACGGAACCGTAGTCACAGCAAAACGGGAATTATATACATCAATGTGTCTCAACGCCTTCTTATCGGGACTTAAGGAGCCTCTTGGGTCCACTATCCGAGCGATGAAACCGGATACCTTAGCAAAAGCTTTCTCATATTGTATTCAGGAACAAAACATATCATACTCTAGACATGACAATTCTATGACCAAATATTCCAATGAAACAAAATTAAGTAGTCTTTCTAAAACTCCATCAAATCCAACCCACTTTAGAGGACCAACATCAAACACTACAGCGTATCAAAATAATCGCACACTCCTCCCTTTTACCCCAACAAATAACCGGTTATCTTACCCTACAATCCGCCCTATGTTCAACAATAGACCAATAACAATCAATCCCAGTAACTATTAGACTACCCAGTAGGGAAAATCACAAGTACTTACCCTGGGAAGTAGATTTGGAAGTACTTCTTTATTTAGTGTTTTCTTAACTACCAAAGAAGTACTTCTGTAAGTACTTCTTAGTAATGCAGAGAAGAATGGGTTTGGTGACCATGGGTTTGATTTCACGCAAAAAGCACCTTCAAAAACTTCGTAGCTGGTCGTTTTCTTTATTAAATCATCTCAGTCACGTCGTTTTACGTCTAAAAAGCGGAGCGTGTTGTTTAACAATGTATAAATTCATAGTCCAGTCAAAATAGATATTTTACTGCCAGTTAATTCGGAAGTTGCTGAAAATTGGATGAGAGTCGTCGCAGACACGCTGTCAAGAGTGGTGTCGGTTTCCACACGTCCGGAAACGATCGATTACCGGCAATTGGCGGACCAGCAGCTTCAGGACGAAAGCCTACAGGAGATCATCCGAGACCCTGAGAAGTCATCGATGGTCGTCAAGCGGTTGACATTACCCGACTCGCAGGTAGCGGTGTATTGCGATATATCACAAGACCGCGCTCGCCCCCTGATCCCAAAAGCCATGCGGCACTTGGTAATGCGAACACTGCACGACATCGCACATCCGGGGGTTCGAGGCACGACCAAGCAAATAAGCGAAAGGTTCGTTTGGCCAAGTATTCGAAAGGACTGCGCAGCGTTCGTAAAGACCTGCATCGCCTGCCAGCGAGCCAAAGTCCAACGACACACGAAAACGCCCGTCCACAAGTACATACCCCCAACGGAAAGATTCGCCCACGTAAATATTGATATCGTCGGTCCACTGCCACCATCCAGGGGATACAGATATTGCCTAACTTGCATCGATCGTTTCACGCGGTGGCCGGAAGCCATCCCGATGGTGGATATGACAGCCGAAACCGTGGCCCGCCATTTCATCGAAAGTTGGATTTCCAGGTATGGCATACCGCTAAGAGTGACTACAGACCTGGGACGGCAGTTCGAGTCTACACTATTTCGCGAATTGACTATGACATTAGGGATAAACCATCTACGGACAACCCCTTACCATCCACAGGCAAATGGCATAGTGGAAAGATGGCATTGGACCATGAAAGCGGCCATAACGTGTTGCACGACGACCGGATGGACGGAGGCCCTACCGACGGTCCTCCTAGGGTTGAGATCGACTTTCAAGCCGGACCTCCAGGCGACGCCAGCCGAGATGGTCTACGGCACGACACTTCGCCTCCCAGGAGAATTCCTTACAGAGCCATCGAAGAAACGAAGCGAATCCGAAGTCGTAAAAGATCTCCGTAAAGCGATGTGGGACTTAAAACCGACCACCACCGCTCACCACGGACAGCAAAGAGTCTTTGTTCAGGACGAACTACGACGTTTTACGCATGTCTTCGTGAGGAACGACGCGGTGAGACCGCCACTGCAACCACCTTTTGACGGCCCGTACAAGGTGGTACGTCGGGAAGACAAGTATTTCCAGTTGGAGATAAAGGGACGTCGCGTCAAGATTTCGGTAGACCGACTCAAACCGGCCTTCACGACGGCAGAAGAGAAATCATCACCGGCGAAGGAAGCTTATCTCGAGCGAAGTCGCGAAGAGGAAAATGCGGCGAAACCCGAGGTAACCACACGGTACGGCCGAAAAGTCCGCTTCACGACGAGAATCAGACCGACTGGCGCGAAATGCAGCATAAGCTCTGATTATTACTCGAGCATACAGTGTAGTCACCAACAGAAATATCATTTCATGTAAACGAACAAACAAAATAAATTACCTGATAGCATTAAATTTTGAGTTGTCTAAATATTAAAGCTCTAAATGTCTTTTACAAAATACAGGAAGCAAAACGGTAAGACCCTTTATTGCTCTCAATTCATGAAAGTACATTCAAACAATAAATTTTTTAAATACGTAGGAAGTTTAAGATAACAAAAGATTATTGCCTGGAGTTCACACAAAATTGCGCGTTTTGATCTAGCGAGGTCTGGTAGTAGTAGGAAACCTTAAGTCGTGGTTCCAAGAAAAGTATAAATTTGTGAGCCCGCCTCATTCCGACGCTGCCGGCATTAAAGACTAGAGTAACTAAAAACGTTGAATAGAATATTGTGTAAAATAAACAAAGAAAACAAAAACATTGTCACTTAGAAGTATGAGTAGAAATAAAATAATTTATATACCAAATTCATTGAATATGCCAAGAACTAAAGTAGATGCAATATTTATACTATAGAATCCATAAATTTTTTTAGGGAGATAAGGTAATGAAAACGAAGATTGTAACTAGTTTTATATTATTGCGATTTTGTCAGCATTTATTTTTTCGCATGTTAAATTGTAGATTGTATCTTTGCAAAGAGAGAAAAATGTAGATGTAGAAATTGAACTAAACATATATTACAAGAAATATTGTATTTACCGCATTATACATTTTTTAAATAAAGGGGGAGTGATGTGGCGGCAACAAGTCGAGAAAAATTCAGATCCATGAAAGCATCAAAAAACCATGGATCCGCCCCCACCGTGATAACACCAAACGGTTATCACGGGCTGAAATGGTCAACGCAAGAGATATGAGATCAGTTGTTATCAGTTATCACAGATCGATCGAAGAGTTTACTTTCCTCTTTGCCGCCGAGTTGTTGCCGTCGCATCTCGGTCCCAAAAAACTGAAATCGTGCTTTGGATTTATTTTTGAAAGTCCCGGGTCCCGTAATTATTATTATCACGTTCTAGTTAATTACGTATGTGATATACGGGCGAAGCCAAGAGACATTCCACAAATATTTTCCATAAATCCTATCCATAATTTAACTTATTTTATTTAAATATATACATATATGCCGTTAGAAAAACCTACTAGTAACAAATTTAAACCTTACAAAAAAATAAAGAAATTTTTTTCTTTAAATAATTTAAATAACACAGAAAGTGATTCCGATAGTGAAAGTGTTGTTAAAGAAGAAAGTGTCTTATCCGAAAATTTAGATCTGTTTGTGTTTTCAAATTCCGAAATTAACAACCGTGATTATAGCAACATGGCTACAGGCACCGGTAGCAACCAAGTGCTTACTCCAAACGATATTTTTAACTCTTTACGAGTACCTGATGCCATTAAAGATTTGCCGAAATTTGATGGCAATCCTAGATTGCTTTATGAATTTCTGAACAATGTTGAGGAAATTAGATCGTTAATTGTAGTAACGGAAGGAACGCCATATGGTAAGCCCCTACACTCCGAGCAATTAGATATAAAATTGAAGGCCCAGCCAACGAGGTATTGAATATGTACGGTACCCCGTTGGATTGGTTTCAAATCAAACAAAATCTTATCCTCCATTATTCAGATAAACGCAATGAAACTTCGTTAATTAAAGATTTCCACGATCTAAAGCAACAAAATAAAAGCGTTGAACGTTTCTACAGTGAGATAATAGAAATTCTTGCCACCATGACAAATCACATCCAAATACATGAAACCAACGGAACCGTAGTCACAGCAAAACGGGAATTATATACATCAATGTGTCTCAACGCCTTCTTATCGGGACTTAAGGAGCCTCTTGGGTCCACTATTCGAGCGATGAAACCGGATACCTTAGCAAAAGCTTTCTCATATTGTATTCAGGAACAAAACATATCATACTCTAGACATGACAATTCTATGACCAAATATTCCAATGAAACAAAATTAAGTAGTCTTTCTAAAACTCCATCAAATCCAACCCACTTTAGAGGACCAACATCAAACACTACAGCGTATCAAAATAATCGCACACTCCTCCCTTTTACCCCAACAAATAAGCGGTTATCTTACACTACAATCCGCCCTATGTTCAACAATAGACCAATAACAATCAATCCCAATAACTATTAGACTACCCAGTAGGGAAAATCACAAGTACTTACCCTGGGAAGTAGATTTGGAAGTACTTCTTTATTTAGTGTTTTCTTAACTACCAAAGAAGTACTTCTGTAAGTACTTCTTAGTAATGCAGAGAAGAATGGGTTTGGTGACCCTGGGTTGGATTTCACGCAAAAAGCACCTTCAAAAACTTCGTAGCTGGTCGTTTTCTTTATTAAATCATCTCAGTCACGTCGTTTTACGTCTAAAAAGCGGAGCGTGTTGTTTATCAATGTATAAATTCATAGTCCAGTCAAAATAGATATTTTACTGCCAGTTAATTCGGAAGTTGCTGAAAATTGGATGAGCCCTTAAAAACATCATTATAAATAAAATGTCCAGTTTGAAATATTTTTATTCAAGATCAAAAGGTAAACATATCAGTTTTTATAATGATATTTTTTAAGGGCTCTGCCATTTTTCAGCAAATTCAGAGTTATCAACAATTTGAACTCTTTCCGTCTATTTTGACTGGACTATAAGGGAAAACCCCATCCGACTAGTGAATAACAAAAATCACAAGAAGTGATTAGCAAAATTGGCAGCATCAGCATAGGTATACAAAAGTTTTATTGAAGGCCAACGAATAGGCGTGGAAACCATGAGGACGAAAGGAACTCAAAGACGAAACCGACAGGACATCACAACAGCAATAAAAGCAGGTATGAAAAAATTGGTCATTAGCATTTCCGGTCCAGAGAAATGTTTTGAAAAAATTCATGGAATGTACATAGTACTTCTAAATGAAATGTCGAGTAAGTACTTCTTCAACACATTCTATGGAAGGAGAAAAGGAAGTACTTCCCGCCTAGGCCATCGCCGTGTTAATGTAATGTCTTTTTTGTATTGGGTGGAAGTACTTCTAAATGAAATGTCGAGTAAGTACTTCTTCAACACATTCTAAGGAAGGGAAAAAAGAAGTACTTCCCGGCCTAGGCCATCGCCGTGTTAATGTAATGTCTTTTTTGTACTGGGTGGAAGTACTGAACTGCTTCTGCAGAAGTACTTCTAGAAGTACTTTTTGAAGTATTTCCATTCCCTACTGGGTAAGTGCCCCGCGAACAAAAAAAAAATTAATACATACTCTCTTAAAACTTTTTGTATGGTTTAAGGACACCTAGTCTACCATCTTTTGCTTTGCGAAAATTTATGAAACCGGGGCTTTTTTCCTCCAGGTTGCTCGAAAGTCAACCTTTTTATGGTGCCCAAAAAATTTATAGATACCTACTCAATAAATAGTTAGATCCACCGAGGCCACCTCAAGAGGATGCATTACCATTTTCTTCACAACCCCCTCGACATGGATATCAAATAAAAGGGTATGATAAGTAGAATTCAATAAGCTATGTCTTTATATTCATGGCGGCCGTCTCAAGAGGGCGGACTACCATTTCTTCACCACCACCTCGACATAGGTATCAATTGAAAGGGTATAATAAGTAGAATACCATAAGCGATATAATATACTCAATATCTGGTTAGATCCATGGCGGTCATCTCAAGAGGGCGGATTACCATTTTCTTCACAACCCCCTCGACATGGGTATCAAATGAAAGGGTATGATAAGTAGAATACAATAACCAATATAGTATACTCAATAAGTAGTTAGATCCACCGAGGCCACCTTAAGAGGACGCATTACCATTTTCTTCACAACCCCCTCGACATAGGTATCAAATGAAAGGGTATGATAAGTAGAATACAATAAGCAATATTAGAATGTATTAAAACAAAAAAGAGTGATATCCCACCAAAAAAACATTAAAATGTGAATTAGAAGTTCGTGGGCGCGGAAATTATTTATTGACGCAGTTTTAAACACACTTATAACAAAAAAATTGATATGGATTATTCCAGATGAATCGTTAATAGCATGAAATAATTAAACACGTGCTTTACGAACGAATTCAGTGTGACTCAGTCTATAGTGTTTCTAATAAAATTTGTTACATTTCGAAGGACAGCTAAGATTCATGCTATACAACGAACTCGCCAGCCAACTTTTTCGCGGTTAATAATACTTTATTAAGTTTAAAAAAATCCTTTGACGATACAGATGCCACGATTTACACTGCTACGGAAAAGATGAACGATGGCATTCCAATCTCCGAACGACCCTTGAACGAGTTTAATCTTCAGATAATATTGATCAACACAGATGAAAAACCCCCAATGTCCCTAGAAGTAATATTTCGAAACAAACAACGTCGTACATTTCGCGCTGCGGAATTCACAGAGGAAAAGATTACCCAAATTCTTAAAGAATACCTAGCACCTAATAAATTATCAGCAATCTACTCAGACAATGATACCTTCGAGATCATTCAAACCATATATTCCAAATATTTCTCAAACAGTAAGATCTTCAAGTTAATACGATGTACGGAGACATTAACTGACATTACGGACAATGACGAACAAGAACGACTTATAAATGAATACCATATTAACAATAACCACCGAGGTATTAACGAAACTTGGAGACATTAGAAGAGACAGTACTTTTTCCCGCTCATGAAAAACAAGATAGCTCAAATAATAAACAACTGTGAAACCTGCCACAGATTCAAATACGATCGACATCCACCAAAATTGAAATTTGAAAAGACCGAACAACCCCTAAAGCCTTTGGACATCATCCACATCGACATTTATATTATCAACGGTAATCAAATCCTCACCCTAATAGATAAATTTTCAAAGTTCGCGGCAACCTATACATTAGCAGCTCGAACAAGTCTTAACGTACTCAAGAGTATCAAACACTTCGTAATTCTTCATGGCATACCTTCAAAGTAGCAGATCAAGAATCTGAATTTACTTCGAACATTTTTAAAGATTTTTGCATCCAATATAATATAATACTACACCTTACATCCTTCCAACAAACTTCTAGTAACTCTCCAGTCGAAAGACTTCACACCACACTCACGGAAATCTACCGAATAATTCTCGATGATGTAGATTCTACCTACAACAACGCTATTCATTCAACCACTCAGTACACTCCCTACGAATTATTCTACGGAAGAACCTCCAAATTCAATGAAAAGATAAATTTCAACTCTGAACATGAATATCTTAAAAAACTAAATCTGTTTCAAAAGGAATTATACCCATTAGTTAAAGAACACGTAGAAAGACTAGTTAATAAAAATATTGAAAAATTGAACAAATCCAGGGTAGACCCAATTGAGTTTAAACAAAATGAGTTAGTCTACAGAAAAGAATGTAGAAGAAATAAAATTACACCTAGATTTTGCAAACAGAAAATTAAAACAAATAACAAAGTAACAATAGTAACACATATAAGAATTAAAAAATCCATAAGACTAGACTAAAGACAAAACGTAAATTTCAGGTTAACAATGACAACCCACGGACAGAAACTTGAAATACATGACCTACGAAACAACCTAGGACTTACCTCTAAAACTAGGCAACGCAAGACTAATAGAAGGATACAGTAACTTAATTCATATTGTAAGACTGCAGACTTATGAACAGACAGTAG
This sequence comes from Thereva unica, assembly GCA_949987705.1. Classification (NCBI taxonomy): domain Eukaryota; kingdom Metazoa; phylum Arthropoda; class Insecta; order Diptera; family Therevidae; genus Thereva; species Thereva unica. The sequence goes on along the minus strand of CATLJY010000423.1, from coordinate 53,508 downwards.
CGACAATACAAGACGCATTAAACCACTTTAACAATACGGACGAGCTACAGAGCACAGTGACGACAACCAAAATTAGGATAGATGAATTAAAACTTAAGTTATATGCACTACTCCCTAAGACTAGATCTAGAAGAGGGATAATAAATGGATTAGGTACAGCAATAAAGTTCATAACGGGTAACATGGATGCTTCCGATGCCGTACGCTTAAATAATCAAATTGAAGCTATAACATCTAATCAATCGAAAATACAAAGCGAAATTAATCAACAAGTTGTAATTAATAATAGTATGAACGAGACATTTGAAAACATAACCAATCATATTAATGCACAACAAAACAGAATAAGTGATTATTTAAAACAAAATCAAAATTCCCTTAATAATCACATAAAGAAAGAACACTTTCTCCTTCAACAATTTCAATATCTGAATCAGGTAAACTCCAACATAGGAATTATACATAATCATCTAACAAATCTAGCCGAAGCGATACTATTCGCAAAACTTAACATAATTTCAAAACAAATCCTAAACCCGGACGAGCTTATACAAATATTTAAAATACTTAAAAACGAAATGATAAACATTAAATCAATAGAACACATATATGAATTACTAGGCTTACAGGCATACCTTAACGGCACAAACCTCATATTTAACATCCGAATTCCTATCGTGCAAAATAAAACTTATTCATTCTTTCATTTGATCCCAATACAAAATTCCGAAAAAATCCTAACCAAACCTTATATCACCCTAAACCATCAAGATTTTCAATTTTTCGATGAAAAATGCCCAGAAATAGAAGAGGTATTCTACTGCACAAGGCCGCCCTACCAGAGGAACTCCAGGAACTCCAAATGCGTTGTTGATATAATTCAGAACATTCCAGCCGAGTGCGAACTAACAGAAGTTGACCAGTCACCCGAAATCTATCAACCGGAACCCAATTACATTCTTTTTATTAATGTTACAGAAACAGATATAAACTCTACTTGTCATTTTAGCCCAAAAACCATCATAGGAAACGGTCTTTTACACTTCGAAAACTGCGAGGTCCAAATAAACGGGATCTCTTATGGAAGCCATCCAAAAAAACATTGGGACGAAATGACAATCCACCCGATCCTGCTCAACCAAATCAACTCCACCACAACGCAAAGGAACATAACCCTGCAAAAACTACAAACGTACAACATCCAAAATATGAAACAGATCGAGTTCCTCGAAGCCAAGACGGAGTCAAAAACTTTCATCATCTTTACTCTAATAGCCGTCCAAGTCATCCTGTTGATCAATGTTATAGCCTACGTCGCCTATAAGCTAAGAAAACGCACCTTTAGCATACCACCAGCCGCTCCGCTCCTACAAAATTGCAGTTCCTGTACCCGTCGCTCTCCTCTTAGAGGGGAAGAGTTACATGTCCTACATGCAACACGTGCCGGAAACCAACCAGACGTACTGACCAAATCAATTAATAACATTTTTCTTGTATTTCCCAACTTTTAAATTTCCAATTAATTTGCCGAATAAGCAATCCCATAGCCCAATTGTAATTAATTCAGCGTAAGCAATTTTGATCAATTTTTAAAGTATCATTTTTAATCCTTACTAATATTATAAATGCGAAAGTAACTCTGTCTGTCTGTCTGTCTGTCTGTCTGTCTGTCTGTCTGTCTGTCTGTCTGTCTGTCTGTCTGTTACGCTTTCACGCCTAAACCACTAAACCGATTTTGATGAAATTTGCAACAGACATAGTTTAGACCTTGGAGACGGACATAGGCTACTTTTTATAGAGAACAAAAGGGTTGAAGGGGGTGAAATGGGGTTCAATAAGTTGCAAGGGGATTTTTTTCTATTGTATAAAAAGTAACTGACTGACAGACAACGCACAACTTAAACCGCTAGAGCTAAAGGGCTGAAATTTTGACAGTGCATCCCTATAATGGCGTGGACATCCACTAAGAAGCGATTTTTCGAAATTCATCCCCTAAGGGGGTGAAATGGGGCTTATCCAAACCGTTGGAGCTATAGGGCTGAAATTTTGACAGTGCATCCCTATAATGGCGTGGACATCCACTAAGAAGCGATTTTTCGAAATTCATCCCCTAAGGGGGTGAAATGGGGTTTACCCAAACCGCTGGAGCTATAGGGCTGAAATTTTGACAGTGCATCCCTATAATGGCGTGGACATCCACTAAGAAGCGATTTTTCGAAATTCATCCCCTAAGGGGGTGAAATGGGGTTTACCCAAACCGCTGGAGCTATAGGGCTGAAATTTTGACAGTGCATCCCTATAATGGCGTGGACATCCACTAAGAAGCGATTTTTCGAAATTCATCCCCTAAGGGGTGAAATGGGGTTTATCCAAACCGTTGGAGCTATAGGGCTGAAATTTTGACAGTGCATCCCTATAATGGCGTGGACATCCACTAAGAAGCGATTTTTCGAAATTCATCCCCTAAGGGGGTGAAATGGGGTTTACCCAAACCGCTGGAGCTTTAGGGCTGAAATTTTGACAGTGCATCCCTATAATGGCGTGGACATCCACTAAGAAGCGATTTTTCGAAATTCATCCCCTAAGGGGGTGAAATGGGGTTTATCCAAACCGTTGGAGCTATAGGGCTGAAATTTTGACAGTGCATTCCTATAATGGCGTGGACATCCACTAAGAAACGATTTTTCGAAATTCATCCCCTAAGGGGGTGAAATGGGGTTTACCCAAACCGCTGGAGCTATAGGGCTGAAATTTTGACAGTGCATCCCTATAATGGCGTGGACATCCACTAAGAAGCGATTTTTCGAAATTCATCCCCTAAGGGGGTGAAATGGGGTTTATCCAAACCGTTGGAGCTATAGGGCTGAAATTTTGACAATGCATTCCTATAATGGCGTGGTCATCCACTAAGAAACGATTTTTCGAAATTCATCCCCTAAGGGGGTGAAATGGGGTTTATCCAAACCTTTGGAGCTATAGGGCTGAAATTTTGACAGTGCATCCCTATAATGGCGTGGACATCCACTAAGAAGCGATTTTTCGAAATTCATCCCCTAAGCGGGTTTACCCAAACCGCTGGAGTTATAGGGCTGAAAGTTTGACAGTGCACCCCTATAATGACGTTTACATCCACTAAAAAGCGATTTTTCGAAATTCATTCCCTAAGGGGGTGAAAAGGGGTTTATCCAAACCGTTGGAGCTATAGGGCTAAAATTTTGACAGTGCATCTCTATAATGGCGTGGACATCCACTATAAAGCAATTTTTCGAAATTCATCCCTTAAGGGGGTGAAATAGGGTTTATCCAAACCGCTGGAGCTATAGAATTGAAATTTTAACAGTGCATCCCTATAATGACGTGGACATCCACTAAAGAGCGATTTTTCGAAATTCATCCCCTAAGGGTGTGAAATGGGGTTTATACAAACCTCTAAAGCTATACGGCTGAAATTTTGACAGAGCATCCCTATAATGACGTTTACATCCACTAAAGAGCGATTTTTCGAAATTCATACCCTAAGGGTGTGAAATGGGGTTTTTACAAACCGCTAAAGCTATAGGGCTGAAATTTGGACAGTGCATCTCTATAATGGAGTGGACATCCACTATAAAGCGATTTTTCGAAATTCATCCCCTAAGGGGGTGAAATGGGGTTTATCCAAACCGCTGGAGCTATAGGGCTGAAATTTTGACAGTGCATCCCCTTAATGACGTGGACATCCACTAAGAAGCGATTTTTCGAAATTTATCCCCTAATGGGGTGAAATGGGATTAACCCACACCGCTGAAGCTGGAGGGCTCTAATTTTGACCGTGCATCACTACAATGACGTGGGCATCCACTTAGGGACGATTGAAATTTATCCCCTAAGGGGGTTAAATGGGGTTAAGCCAAACCGCTGGAGCTAAACGGCTGAAATTTTGACAGTGCATCGTGGACATTTACTAAGAAGCGATTTTTCGAAATTCATCCCCTAAAGGGGTCAAATTTGGTTTACCAAACTACTGGAACTACAGGGTTGAAATTTGGACAGTGCATCCCTATAATGACATGGACATCCACTAAGAGGCGAGTATTCGAAATTCATCCCCTAAGGGGATGAAATGGGGTTAACCCAAACCTCTGAAGCTGAAGGGCTGAAATTTTGACAGTGCATCCCTATAATCACGTAGAAATGAATGACTCGAAATTCACTTTATTTAATATTCATTTGTGATTGCTTCATAATTTCTTACATCCACGTAAATAGGCGAACATACTTAACGAACGTTCGTCAAACCCTAAAATGTCACTTTTCTTGATGACATATACATGCCAATCTACTTTAAAACTTGCAGATTTGTTGAGGAGAGGTGATATTCGCAGTAATTTGTTTACCATATTTATTAAAAAAATGCACTATAATAAACCCTTTTTAGGGATAATAACAGCTGACTTTTTTGTTGGTTTTTTTTTAAGGAAAACATCGCACATAATAAACAGTTTTTAAAGGCGTTGCAAGGCACGCGGGTTTTATGCTAGTGTAAAATAAAGAAAGCTCAGTTCTGATTTAAACTCACAAGAATAAAGTCGATTTGAATTGTAAAAATATCAATAAAGAGAAATTTATAACGTTTTTTTATTATTTTTTTATCTCGTCGTGTCTCGAGTTTCATTACTCGCGCGAGTCGCAATATGATTGGCTGTGTGTCTGTTGTGCCCGTTGTACAAAATTTTCCCGATAAATGGTGCTGACCCTCGAGTTTTAAAAAAAGTTTTAGGTAGCATATTTTTTGTAGGTTACTACATTTTTGGTGTACCCTAAACATGTTTTGCAGATTTGTTCTTTGTTTCATTATACCTTTTCTATATCCCAGACTATGCAAACCTATTTTTTAACCGACTTCAAAAAAATAGGAGGTTACTCAATTCGACGTGTAGGTATTTTGTGGTCCTGTTCACGCATAACTTTGTAACCCAATAACTTTTTGACTTTTTTTTGGTTCATTTGAAGGGGGAGCTTCCCATGGTGGTCCCGTTAAATTTTTTCTAAATTCTGATAACGGAGTTCGAAGTTAGGCATATAAAACTGTTAAAATTGGTTCAACCTAAACATTTCATAGGCACCGAACAAATTACTTTCTTGTTCTAAATCAGGCAGCAGGCCGATGGGGGCGTGGGTAGAGCGTCGGATCCTCGATTCAGCGTAGTGTGGCGTTTGCAGGTTCGATCCCTGGTCGGGGCGCCGGTTGCTTTCCTTTTCTCTTTTTTTTTCTTTCTGAAATGATTTATTAACATATTGGTCAGCGGCCGGTAGTACTTGGCAAAGCGCAAAGGGCTAGAGAGAAGTATTCTTGTCTGTGGGATCTGTGGGGTTCGAACTCGCACCTTGGGCTCGCGGTGCTTTTTTTCTATATATCTACAAAATAATTATTTTTTAATTTCCTCCGGGGAATTTTGTTCCATAACAAGTTTTCGACGTGAATACGTCTGTAAATTTGCTTCCAGAACAGAGTGCCCAATTTGGATGCGGCCAGTAAAACTCAGCATACAACTACATGTAAACGCCCTGTGCGTGAGCCCCCTTTGAAATGCTCGAGCTCATCCCAGTTTCTCAGAATTTTGTCTACTTTTTACGGCTTTGAAATTTTCAATTTTTTCCCAGGGTTTCTTAGAATTTCTGATAGTTTTGTAGTCGTCGGGATTTTCTGAAATTGATAGAGGACGACTTTTCAATAGTTTTTTAGCATGTCGCAAAATATTTCACTTGAGGGTTTCCCGAATATTTTCAGGTAAATAAGAATAAAATATGCAATTTTTTTACATTTCTTTCAATATCTCCGTTCTTGCTAACTTTTAGTATACCATGCGCATTGAGGAAGCTCTTCCCTATAAAATTATCTAAAAAATAAACCCTACTAGAAGACTTCTAGTAGAAGTCCCTAGGTGCAAGTGTGATCTTGTAAAAACCTTCCAAAGTTTTCAAATCATGTTATTTTTACTCTTTGTTTACTCGAATAAAACTGCACATAGAGGGCTGAAATTTTTTAAAGATGGTGTCTATATAGTCCCGACAAAGTACAAAAAATTTCAATTTTGCGACATGCTAAAAAACTATTGAAAAGTCGTCCTCTATAAATTTCAGAAAATCCCGACGACTACAAAACTATCAGAAATTCTAAGAAACCCTGGGAAAAAATTGAAAATTTCAAAGCCGTAAAAAGTAGACAAAATTCTGAGAAACTGGGATGAGCTCGAGCATTTCAAAGGGGGCTCACGCACAGGGCGTTTACATGTAGTTGTATGCTGAGTTTTACTGGCCGCATCCAAATTGGGCACTCTGTTCCAGAACAAAAGCCGATGAGAACGAAATTATAGAATATAGTTTTGATTTGCAGCTCAAAAACTGTTGTTTATATTGAATAAAGAAATATACCATGACGTTGGTGAAGAATCAAAGAATTTTATTGTTTACATTTGATTTCCCCGCTGTCAATGGCAATTAAGCTTATATTTCCTTGATTTCATCCGGCTCGAAGGACCATGAATTGGATTCTTCACTCGAAGGACCAATATGTTTTAAGAATGTTCTTTTCTTCAGCGAATTGGATTCTTCACTCGAAGGACCAATATGTTTTACGAATGTTCTTTTCTTCAGCACGTTGAAGTTTTGAATATAAATGATGGAAAGAATTTCCCTTTATCGGAATCTTTATTGAATCTTTTCCAAAAAGGTGAATGACAATAAACGAATAAAAAATTAAAAACAAAAATTTCATAGCTAACTTGAATACGAAAATTAAATCAAGTAAGGCTAACTTGATAACAAAAAATAACTAAGTGAATTTGCTGACCAGTAAACATAAGATTACAAACTTAACAAAACGTGTTGACTATCTCGGCACACTGTCGGCGTTTTTATGAGAACTGCAACGTACCCAAGGAAAATCGTATGATTAATGCTCTGTCAGCAAGCGATATCATCAGCACAACAATGACTTGTTTAAAACTAGTTCAAAAATCAGCCTTTTCCACAGAAATCTCATCTCTGAAATCAAAGGGTACGCTTTCCAGTAAAGGTCCATTGACAGGTCTTCACCCATTTATTGACGATAACAATTTACTTCGTGTAGGCGGACGTTTAAAGAATTCCGGCTTGTACTTCAAAGCAAGACATCCTATCATACTGCCAAAGAGTCATCCTCTAACTTTAATGTTGGTGTATGAAATGCATCGAATACATCTTCATCCAGGAATGGCTTTACTTCTTAGCTTAATTCGTCAAAGATATTGGATCATTGGAGCTCGCAGTCTAGTGAAGTAGGTCTGTTACGAATGCATCACATGCTGTCGATATAGAGCAGCCAAAATATCGCAACTTGTGGGCAATCTTCCAACAGCAAAAGTTGCCGTGTCTCGTCCTTTTTCTAAAGTAGGTATAGATTATGCAGGACCAGTGAAGCTCGTCTCACGTATCAGTCGTGGTGTTCGGCCCTTCAAATGATATATATCGTTGTTTGTGTGCTTTGCAACCAAAGCAATCCATCTAGAACTAGTTTCTAGTTTGAATGCAGACGCCTTTGTAGCAGCGCTGCGACGATTCTCCTCCAGACGCGGTATACCAACCCATATATTTTGCGACAATGGTGCGAACTTTGTTGGTGGTAGAAGACATTTGAAAGAACTGCATGAAATCGCTACTGCTAATGCGCTGAACTCAATCACTACTCACTATCTTTCGCAGAATCAAATAATTTGGAAATTTATTCCTCCTGGAGCTCCACATTTTGGAGGCCTTTGGGAGGCCGGAATAAAATCTATAAAATGGCATCTTCGACGTGCCATAGGAGAAACCTCACTTAATTTTGAAGAAATGACTGCAATCCTCTGTCAAATTGAATCACTTCTTAATTCGCGTCCTTATGGTGCACTCTCTAGTGATCCAAATGACTTAGAGCCACTAACACCAGGCCATTTTTTAATAGGAGAACCACCAACAACTCTTCCCGAAACGGAGTTAAGTGAACTCAAAATTACTCGCTTAGGAAGGTGGAAACATCTTCAGGCTATGATGCAGAGCTTTTGGCGGAGATGGAGACATGAGTACATTGCAGGACTACAAGAACGGTCCAAGTTGAAAGCATCAAAACCAAATCTACATACTGGAGATTTAGTGCTCATCAAAGAAGAAAATCTGCCCCCAGCGAAGTGGTTGATGGGCCGTATATTAACCTGTCATCCTGGAGCAGATAATTTAGTACGTGTTATTACCATTAAGACACAGAAGGGAGTCTTAGACCGTAGCGTTAACAAAGTCATCAAGCTGCCTATTTGTTAAGAAGCTGGGTTCTTAACGGGAGGCGGAAATGTTCGAGATAGTCAACCCGTTTTGTTAAGTTTGTATTCTTATGTTTACTGGTCAGCAAATTCACTTAGCTATTTTTTGTTATCAAGTTACCCTTACTTGATTTAATTTTTGTATTCAAGTTAGCTATGAAATTTTTGTTTTTTAATTTTTATTCGTTCATTGTCATTCACCTTTTTGGAAAAGATTCAATAAAGATTCCGATAAAGGGAAATTCTTTCCATCATTTATATTCAAAACTTCAACGTGCTGAAGAAAAGAACATTCGTAAAACATATTGGTCCTTCGAGTGAAGAATCTAATTCGCTGAAGAAAAGAACATTCGTAAAACATATTGGTCCTTCGAGTGAAGAATCCAATTCATGGTCCTTCGAGCCGGATGAAATCAAGGAAATTGTGAAGAAAATGGTAATCCGCTCTATCTCTCATTTGATACCCATCTCGAAGGGGTTGTGAAGAAAATGATAATCCGCCCGCTTGAGATGATCGCCATGGACCAAACGATATATTGAGTATACTATATTACCTATGGTGTTCTACTTATCATACCCTTTCATTTGATATCCATGTGGAAAGGTTGTAAAGAAAATGGTTATCCGCCCTCTTGAGATGGCTTCTAAGGACCAAACGCCTGCTTTTCTGTTGAAATTTTTTTTGCTATAAACCTCACGGAGCCCGAGACCTTTCCAACGAATGTAAAACCGTGGAAATCGGATCGTGTGTTCTGGAATTATAGCGTCAGGAAGAAAATCCCGACTTATTTTTATATTATAGATAAGTTTTTTTTTTAAATTCGTCGGAAAATATGCAAATACATTACTGCAAAAACTATTTAGCTACTGCTTAGATTTTTTTCGATGGCGCGGCGGCGTGTTTATACATCTCAAAATAGATTTTAAAAGAAGAATTAGGCTTGCAATACGTACGCTGCATCGTCGGTTAAACGATACTGCGGCAGCGTGTCATACTTATCGTAAAGGTAGGTTCATACGCATCGATTTAGTTTTTTGAATTGTCTGGCGCAAGTCGAATTGTGTAAATAAACTGATTGCAAATGACGAGTGAAAATTACCTCCATTAGTTATTGCGCATTATATTTATACTTATCTACGCGTTATATTATGTTACATTGATTGTGATAAGGTCGGGGGAGCAAGTGGTCTAACATCACCGAGACATATTTGTACAATCCAAACCTTTTAGATTGTGCAAGCCGAACAGTTGAGTTCACACACAACGATTTATTTGTGCCGTGTAGGCCTACCTTAATTTTTTTTTTATATTACCCCCGAAAAAAATGAATGGACTAAAAAGTACGAAATAAAAAAAAATTTAAAAACCGACTTCAGAAAAAAGCCGCACAAAATGCACAAAAAAGGATGAAATAATTGTTTGTAATTCTTCAGAATGGATCTGGAAAGAAGAATCACTTTTGAAGACGGTGCCAGGTAGTAGTAGTTGTAGTTAATTGCACTAAAGGCCCCCATACACGGTCAAATTGGCTGTACAACCAGATTTTCATCAAACCTATAAGCGCAATGTATTTTGATCGGCCGACCGGCCCACAATCGATAGTTTTGGTTGTACAACCGCACTTCGCTGTACAACCAATTGGACCGTGTATGGGGGCCTTAACTCTTGCTTCGGGAATTATTTTCATTTCTTTGTTAGGCTTATGCCCTTAATAAATCACCCACAAGTTTTAGCACCGTCTTCAATAGTGATTCTTCTTTCTAGATCCATTCTGATTGGATTGATGTTGTTAAGAATCACAAACAATTATTTCATCCTTTTTTGTGCATTCAAAAATGATTATATCGTGTGTTGAGCTCATCATTGGCCACATTTGTTGCCTTTACTTTTTTCTATAAAGTTGATATTTATGGATTTATTACACCTCAAAAGTTTATTAAAAATGGTTTTTTGCAAATATCTAGTCAACTATTTATTTACGATGACAAGTTATACCAACAAATATGTTTGGTATAAAGTTCCGTTGAAATTTTACTTTAAACATTTTTTTCTAGCATTTATACTTTAGCTAATGTTCATGCATATAATTAAGAAATTTCGTTGGCGTTCGTTTGCAGAATCGAAATGATAAAAGAAGTTTGGACATTGTGCAACGTATTGCAAATGTTTCTGATGCCAAAACTACAGGTGCTAGGTATCATCATTCCAGTATGCGAGATTTGAAAATCACACCATCTACAGGGGAAAAATGGTTCGTCCTAATAAAGAAATGCCCGAGGTGATGCAAGTTATTAGTAGCTTTATAACGAACATTGAGGAATGCCAATTTAGAGTTTCTGAGTTGCTCGCGTTAAGGGGTTGCTCTGATTTTTGAGGCAAAAAATTGACTATTTTTGGATTTTTTTTTACAGAAAACCCTTATTATTTTTATATACAAAATTTTTTCATAGTATTAGATAACTTTTAGAGATCACAAAAAAAATTTTAATTTTTTTTTTGCCGTCATAAATAAATATGTAGCACGCGCTGAAGTTGACACCTAAAAAATAACATGGAAAACGGTTCCATCGATAGCTCCGTCCCCATTGGTCAGAACCAGAAAAGTGAAAAACGGTTTTGTTAAAAATTATGTCTTTTAGTTCGCTTATGTCAACATTAGTAAAAATTGCATCAAAAAAAAAAATTTAAGGACATTTTAGTGAAAAAACGTAAAAATGCAACTTTTCTGGCCCAAAATGGGAGGATAAAATACTAATAGTAAGATTTTGAAAAAAAATTTTACACAGGCGAACTCGACAACATCATTTTCGATAAATTGACATAAGTGGTAAGTCAATATATTAAATAGTTTCTTTTGAATCGCTGGAACCGTTTTGAAAAATGGCATTTTGAGAAAAACGCGTTTAAAGTTTTTTTACGTTTCACTGTAGCCGAACTAACCGAAATAATGTAAGTAAATTCAAACGTATGTTTGCGTTACTATATACATATAGTGGCTGATGTTGTTATTTGCACGAATGCGTATGTATATTTTACATTCGTGTAAATAACAATAACATCAGGTACTATGTATATAAACTATAACAGTAGCACTACCACGCGCTGAACGTCCGACAGAAAATCAGTTTTTTTGCACTTACAATACTGCATATAACTTTTTAACGAAAAAAAATTTCGTACTAATATTTTAGGAACGTATTCTACACATATTAATAAATATAAAAAGGCAAAAAAAAATTTCGTTTTTTTTAAACCAAAAATCAGAGCAACCCCTTAATCGACAAGGAAAATCGTCCGGAAATTCGTTTGTTTAAGCATTCACTAAGGTTCAAATGTTTTGGAAAATCGTCTACAAAAACCAAAGTGAACTTATCAGCTCTGCCTCCAACTAAAGATGCTGCTCGACTTCACTCATTTCGAGTATATCATCAAGTGCAAACTTGGCGTGATAGTTATCAAGACCCGGAGGAATGGGACTGGAAGCGAACAAGATTTGGCTTACAACCAGTCCCAATGACAATTGCTCCGGCACCAGCAAATTTATTAAAATTAATATGTAGGAAAAAATGTGACGGTTCCTGTGGATGCCGCAAGGTCGGTCTCAAATGTACCATAATTTGCTCTAACTGCAGTGGAGGAAATTGCGAAAATGTGACGAAGGATGCAAACCTCCTTGAAAACAATGAAATAAATGAGAACATTTGCGAGTTTTCAAGTCTCCCAGATATATCATTCGACGAAGACAACGTCAAGTCATTAGATGGCAGCTTCATTGGTATATCCGATTGTCAACCGACATCTTCGAAACATATGAGGTTAAATAACATGTTATAGCATTATTGTTTCGTTTTCTTGTGGATTAGGCATACTGATGAAACCACAATAAAAAAACGCGCCAAAAACTCGACCTCTTGTGTGGAAAATGGTTTGTACGCCAACGAAATTTCTTAATTATGTGTATGAACATTAATGTGTATCTATATGAAACAATCGGCGCTGAATTGCGGCTAAAGTATAAATGCTAGAAAAAAACAACGGAATTTTATGACAAACATATTTGTTGGTATAACTTGTCATCGAAAAAACTTTTGAGGTGTAATAAATCCATAAATATCGTGCGTTCTATAAGTCTTAGGAAGGACTTTTTCATGGGGGCTAACCATTAAGGAAATATAGTGCAAAGAAAGTAATGTATAAAGTTAGAAGCACTATAACTTCGAACATATTGACTTTACAAAAAAAAATTCTGAACAAAAAAGTTAAATCACTTATTTATCTACAAAAAAGATTAGATACATTTTTGTCGTAAAACGCATAGTTTCTGAGATATAGAATTAAACGCGTTTCCCTTCATTGTAAGTGAAGTATAAGGGTGGGGATGACGCAATTTTGAATTTAAGCTCATAAAAATATGTAAAAACATTTGGTAAAAAAAAAATCGCGTGCGGTATTTTTCGCAAAGAAAAAGTACCTATTTACTGAACTAGTGTGGCGTTTGCAGGTTCGATCTCTGGTCGGGGCAGGCCGGTTATTTTGTTTTTCTCTTTTTCTTCTTTCTGAAATGATTTATTAACATATTGGTCAGTGGCTAATAGTACTTGACATAGAGAGAAGTATTCCTGTCTGTGGGATCTGTGGGGTGCGTTCTCGATCCTTGGACTCGCGGTGTTTTTTTTTCTATATATCGACAAAATAATTATTTTTTAAATTCCTTCGGGGAATTTTGTTCCACATTAAACAAGTTTTCGACGTAAATACGTCTGTAAAGTTGCTTCCAGAACAAAAGCCGATGAGAACGAAATTATGGCGAAATTTGCAGCTCAAAAAACTATTGTTTATATCGAATAAAGAAATATACATACCATGACGTGGATGAAGAATCAAAGAATTTTATTGTTTACATTTAATTTCCCTGATATCAATGGCAACTTAACTTTTTATATGCCTTATATTATCTTGATCTGTATGTGTGTGTAGTGTAAACAAATCTTGCGACTTGATTTTGACCCAGTTCCATATAACCGATCAACTGCAAATTTTGCATATACGTATAGTTCGCATGACAATACAATCTGCAATCAAATTTTGCAATTGCGCTCCCCGACCCCAGACATGGGTATTAAATGAAAAGGTGTGACAGGTAGAATACACTTCGCTATCTGGCGTCATTCAAAACCCAAAATGCGGCCGACATTTTACTATTTACTGGATCTAGAAAAAAGAATCACTTTTGAAGACGGTGCCAGGTAGTAGTTGACTTTGATTGCACTAACTCTTGCTTCGGGAATTATTTTCATTTCTTTGTTAGGCTTATGCCCTTAATAAATCACCGTCTTAGCACCGTCTTCAAAAGTGATTCTTCTTTCTAGATCTATTCTGATTGGATTGATGTTGTTAAGAATCACAAACAATTATTTCATCCTTTTTTGTGCATTTTGTGCGGTTTTTTTTAAGTCGGTTTTTAAATTTTTTATTTATTAAAAGGCGTTGCAGCGCACGCGGATTTTTGCTAGTTTTTATAAAAGTGTGCTTTCCGAGATTTGGTTTGACCATTCATTATTCAAAGTGGAATATCGACAACAGGGGAAACCTTCCCTCATGGCGCCCTTTTCACCTCCAAATCGTTTTTTTCCAGAAAAATGAAATCAAATTTGGCAATAGGCCAAACCTAAATGGGAAGTGAAGTGAAGTTAGGTACCATTGCATATGAATGAGTCACCAAAATGGAAGTAAGTGGAAGTTACATTTAATTCAGTGGAAGTATCGTCTACTACACTTCTGCGTTACTTTTCATTTAGGTTTGGCCCAATTTGGCAAAAATGCCCCAAAATGCACAATTTGCTGCCCTAAAAAAATCGAATGCCCATCTTTTCTATCTTATTTTATTAGCACTGGAACGTTTCGTTTCGCCCCAAGCTTTTTTTACATTTCGAAATATGTGTTGTTTCCATATACTGGCTTTAGCAATAAAAACCAGGGTTTGAAGGCAAAGTAAATTTAAAGCAAAGCACATATTATGGCTGTTTGTTTCAAATTGCTACGAATGCTGTTGCTTTTAAGGTACTTTCAGGAGCATACTGGTATAGAGTAAATCGTTAACCTGTGCTTGATTGCTTTGGATTTATTTAAAAAAACATAATTTTGAGTATGTAGGATACCCTTGTCAATTGAAAAAAGCTGATATGAATAAATAAATTACAATGTGGATTACCATTTAGTAGGTGATTCTGCCTACACTGCCTTACAGGAATAATGCCTTCTTAAAAAAGAACAGAAAAATTTCAATTATACTTTGAGGTCAACTCGGGTAATTGTAGAGCAAGCATATGGACTTTAACAAAAAAAATTAGAATTTTACATTTTACGAAGGTTGACTTTGGCAAAATAGGCCGTGTTCCGTAATATCACCCAGCAGGAAACGGTAAAATCAAGCGTTTATGCTGTGATTAACAGCAGCACACATGAAAGTTTTACAACTTCAAACTGTTTCAGCAGATGATAAATTGGTGGAAGTGTAGCGGTGTCTTCGACGCACAGAACCTTAGTTTTTAAATGCCTTATCTTTTACACGCAAATGCAATAAAAACACAAGTCAACGTACGTGAAAACCTTTCTATTTATTCATTAAATTTAATTTCTAATTTTTACTAAATTTTATCAAGGCGTCACCCCTAAAAATGCAAAAAAACCCTTTTTAGGGGGTTTTCGCGATTATTTCAGTAATAATGAAAACTAATGCGATGAAATACACTTTTTTTTAATATTTATTTGCGAAGGTGGTTGATTTATACTAAATTAAGGAGAACTTAATGGTAAGGGGTACTCCTAAAGGGTTGAAAGTACCCCTAAATTGTCGAAAAATGGCAAAAATTGTAATTTTTTTTTTTTCAAGTTTATGCTTCAAATTCGATTGAGGGCGTACTGTCCAGCAAAAATAAGTTATTTTCAACCCTTAAGGGGTTAAAACTACCCCTGCAATATAGTTCATTGAAAACTAGGGGGCGGGGGGGTGTTCCAAAATAACACCGTTAAGAAAATCACGAAAATCTAGGTCCCGCAGTCCTAAAACTAGGGCGTCACCCCTAAAACTGCAAAAAATACCCCTTTTTAGGGGGTTAGAATTATCCAAATAAGTGGTTTCAGGGCCGCTGATGTCGCACTTAAATAGGTATCGATGATATTATCGATGGCGCAGATTTCTTATCGACCAACCCATATCTTTTGTCTCTTTTTATGTTATTTTCTGTTTTCCTCTTGATTACGTTATAATTTCTATTTTTTTAAATATATCCCTTTTCGCGATAATTATTACGAGTAAACTTGGCATTGATGCTCTTAAAAGCTTTATAATGCCAGCTGATAGACGTTCCGCCAAAAGAGTTGATGCCGGAGCGCGCAGCTGGGGAAATTAAAGCTGCACACAAATAAGAATTTCGTACATGGACAACGCATGAGCTTGTGTGCTTTGAAATCTCCTCTTCTAAATCGGCTGCGAGGGGATTACACCTCCCCATAGCATGTGACCACGACGAAAACCGCAGACGCAGAGAGACTAATTGAGCTGCGATTTTGAATAAAGTGAGTGAAAAACTTGCGCTTTGAAACAACCAGAGCGGCTTTATCACACTGCTAAAAAAATTTGTCATTTAAAAGGTTTTATTGAAATCTTAAAATTTAATATGGTAATTTAAAAAAAAATTCCCAAATATTGGTTAATATCTATATCTAAATGAATTAAAAAATAGATATGGAAAAATAGAATTTACAAAACCCTTTAATTAGGATAAATAATTTTTGAAGAAAAACGTGTAAAATCAACAATATATATTCCTTCGGGTTTGCTTTATTGCAGTTTTTGAAGAAAAAACAAATGAAATATAAAAAAAATTATTTGCGAAGACTTTGGTAAATAGGGTGGGTAGATACTCCTTTTTTAAGGTAATGCCCAGGTAAACAGTAAACAAGAAAAGATGTGACAATGAACATGACTTTATTGCACTTTTTGGACCTTTTATGGCTGAACTTATTAGAAAAATCAACTAGCAGGTAACAAAGGATGCAAAAAATGTAATTTGCGGAGACATTGGTAAATACTCCTTAATTAGGGAAAACCCCAGCATAACAGTAAAAAAGAAAAGAGGTGTCAATGAACATGTCCTGTTTCTACCTTTTATGACTAAAATTATTAGAAAAATAAAATAGCAGGTAAAAAAATTTGCATTCATCCCTTTTTTCATTGATATGGTTGGTTGTCATTTCTCTTATAAGGACACTTGTCGACTACTGTTGCTAAAGGTTGTGAATTTTAGAGTTTGTTCATAATTTTTGCAGTAGTGGAAATTCAGATTGTATTTATTATATTACTAGCATAAAACCCGCGTGCCTTGCAACGCCTTTAAATAAAAACTGTTTATTATGTGCAATGTTTTCCTTAAAAAAAAAAACAAACAAAAAATTTCAAAAAATCGCTCCTAAGTGGATGTCCACGTCATTGTAGGGATGTACGGTCAAAATTAAAGCCCTTCAGCTTCAGCGGTGTGGGTTAACCCCATTTCACCTCCTTAGGGGATGAATTTCGAAAAATCGCTTTATAGTGGATGTCCACGCCATTATAGGGATGCACTGTCAAAATTTCAGCCCTATAGCTCCAGCGGTTTGGGTAAACCCCAATTCACTCCCTTAGGGGATGAATTTCGAAAATTCGCTTTAATAGTGGAAGACCACGCCATTATAGGGATGCACTGTCAAAATTACAGCCCTATAGCTTTAGCGATTTGGGTAAACCCTATTTCACCCCCTTAGGGGATGAATTTCGAAAAATCGCTCTATAGTGGATGTCCACGCCATTATAGGGATGCACTGTCAAAATTTTAGCCCTATATCTATAGCGGTTTGGAAAAACCCCATTTCACCCCCTTAGGGGATGAATTTTGAAAAATCGCTCTATAGTGGATGTCCACGCCATTATAGGGATGTATTGTCAAAATTTCAGCCCTATAAATTTAGCGGTTTGGAAAAACCCCATTTCACCCCCTTAGGGGACGAATTTCGAAAAATCGCTTCTTAGTGGATGTCCACGTCATTATAGGGATGCACTGTCAAAATTACAGCCCTATAGTTTTAGCGATTTGGGTAAACCCTATTTCACCCCCTTAGGGGATGAATTTCGAAAAATCGCTCTATAGTGGATGTCCACGCCATTATAGGGATGCACTGTCAAAATTTCAGCCCTATATCTATAGCGGTTTGGAAAAACCCCATTTCACCCCCTTAGGGGATGAATTTCGAAAAATCGCTCTATAGTGGATGTCCACGCCATTATAGGGATGCACTGTCAAAATTTCAGCCCTATATCTATAGCGGTTTGGAAAAACCCCATTTCACCCCCTTAGGGGATGAATTTCGAAAAATCGCTTTATAGTGGATGTCCACGCCATTATACTGATGCACTGTCAAAATTTCAGCCCTATAAATTTAGCGGTTTGGAAAAACCCCTTTTCACCCCCTTAGGGGATGAATTCCGAAAAATCGCTTCTTAGTGGATGTCCACGTCATTAAAGGGATGCACTGTCAAAATTTCAGCCCTATAGCTCCAGCGGTTTGGGTAAACCCCATTCCCCCCCCCCCCCTTAGGGGATGAATTTCGAAAAATCGCTTTTTAGTGGATGTCCACGTCATTAAAGGGATGCACTGTCAAAATTTCAGCCCTATAGCTCCAGCGGTTTGGGTAAACCCCATTTCACCCCCTTAGGGGATGAATTTCGTAAAATCGCTTCTTAGTGGATGTCCACGTCATTAAAGGGATGCACTGTCATAATTTTTGAGTTGACGCTATTTCACCCCCTTAGGGGATGAATTTCGAAAAATCGCTAGGGATGCACTGTCAAAAATTTCAGCCCTTTAGCTCTAGCGGTTTAGGTGGTGCGTTGTCTATCAGTCAGTTCCTTTTTATACAATAGAAAAAAAGTAAAGAAAATAAATCCCCTTACAACTTATTGAACCCTATTTCACCCCCTTCAACCCTTTTTTCTCCAAAAAAAATAGCCTATGTCCGTCTCCAAGGTCTAAACTACGTCTGTTGCAAATTTCATCAAAATCGGTCCAGCGGTATAGGCGTGAAAGCGTAACATACAGACAGACAGACAGACAGAGTTAGTTTCGCATTTATAATATTAGTAAGGATAATTCAAGTTTAAAATTTTTAAAAGCTGTGTAAAGTTTTGAAGTGCGTGAATTTTTTAGTGAAAATATTAACATTTTATACGAAAATGTCGCTTTTTAAAAAAGGGAAACCAATTAAAAGTCAAGCGCGGGAATTAGTAGTGAAAGTGTTCAATTATGTTAAAAGCGAAGCTGAGAAACTGGAGGAATCATCGGGCACCAATCGAAAAGCATATTATTTCAAAACTGCAGAAATCACGGGAATATCACAGACTACAGTCGAGAGAATTATTAGGAAAAGCCGTGAAAGTAGTGTTTTAGTTACTCCTTCTAAAAAAGTACAACACAAAAAGTGGGTGTCAGATTTGGATGACTGTGATATGGATATTATTAGAAGAAAATTAAAGTGATGGTTTAGTAGTTACACTGGAAAGACTGGAAATTGAGCAGTGAGTTAAACAAAAATTTAAGTAACACTTCATTAAGAAGAATTTTGAAACGTATGGGTTTTAAATTTAAACAAAGTGAAGACAATAGAAAAATTCTATGCGAGCGAAGTGACATTAGACTATTAAGAATAAAGTATATTACAAAAATTTGGAAGTTTCGGGCGTCAGGTTATAAGGTTATATATATGTCGACGAAACATATATTCACGCGGGACATACGCGATCAATGACTTGGTCCGATAAAAGCAACGAAGGATTAAGAAAAAATATTTCCAAAGGACAACGACTTATTATAGCTCATGCGGGTAGTGATGAAGGTTTTGTTAGTGGTGCATTGTTAATCTTCCAATCAGGACCTAAAAGTGGCGATTACCACGACGAAATGAATTTTACAAATTTTACAACTTGGCTAACTGGAAAAGTCCTCCCTGTCCTAGAGGGACCATCGGTTTGAAATTATAAAATATTATATTATAAATGTATCCTTTTAAAAAAATATACTTTAGAAAAATCATTTAATATTAAAAAAATTTCATTATTTATTTAATTAAAAAAAAAATTATCAACACATAACTCACATATTTTATTTCTTAAAATATTCCTCAAAACTCCGGTTCGGTAAATCTG
The DNA here is from genome assembly GCA_949987705.1 of Thereva unica. Classification (NCBI taxonomy): domain Eukaryota; kingdom Metazoa; phylum Arthropoda; class Insecta; order Diptera; family Therevidae; genus Thereva; species Thereva unica. The sequence goes on along the minus strand of CATLJY010000423.1, from coordinate 33,955 downwards.
CTGTTAAACAATTATCATATCAAATTTTTCGCCAGAAAATGCTCTACTAAAAACCTCGAGGTATAATTTTTTTTTGTGGTATAAATATTTTCTAAGTATAAAATCTTTTTTTTTTCATGTAATTTTTTCCATGACAAAAATAACTAACTTTTCATCAATTTTTTCGGTTATAATTATTCGATACTTCTTTTAACAGTGTATCGCTTATATTGTAATTCTGTGGTGGGGACGTGACATTCTCACTGCGCATGGAAAACGCGACTTTCTCGGCATCAACTCTTTTGGCGGAACCTCTAATAATTTCTCTGCCGCCACATTCGATACATAAAATGCAGCCACTAGATAAAATTTTCATGGGGCCTTTAAAAACATATTATAATGATGAAATTAGACGTTATTCCCGTGAGCAAGGCCGGAAACTTACTCAATATGACTTAGTTGGATTGTTTACTAAGGCCTATTTGAAAGTTCAAACTGGTCAAATTGCTATTAGTGGTTTTAAAACCACAGGAATTCATCCTTTCGATAAAAATATTTTCTCAGAAGCGGACTTAATAGCTGGAGAGAAAAGCAATTTGCTAGAGGTGGCTCTAACAATGGACGCAACTGCAGAGCCTACTACGCACAAGTCCGCAGTATTGCCATCATCAACAGACTTCAGTGACATCGGGAACATAGGAATTTTAACTTGCGGTCCCAGCACCTCCACGTAGTGTTCTATAGCATCTCTCTCATTTACGTACGATTGCAGTACTAGTACAAATAAGCAGTCAACAAATAATCCAATTCACAATTTCACAGGTAAACACCATGTGACCCCTTGGGAAATATCCCCCCCACCGAAAGTTAAGAGGGGTTTACCTACTAACAGAGGAAGAAAATCAAAGGCAACTGTTTTGACTACTTCACCTTATAAAAGGGAATTGGAAGCTAGCATCCAAAAAATAGCCATGAAGCGAAACCCAATGCCAAAGGAGGCCACTAAAATTAAAAAAATCTTTAAAACAAATTCGTGGTCATAAAAAAGAAATAGTTCTGTCTTCCAGCGAGTCAGAGCAAAGTCGCAAGAATCAAATGGCAAAGACGAGTTTGAGAATGTTCCGCCATCAAAAGAAACATTTTGCATTTTTTGCAATAAACGTTGGAATGAAGATGCAACAGTTGTCAGTTGGATTTCATGCTTACAGTGTGAAATGGTCTGGGCTCACGAAAAGTGTGTACCAAATAAAAGCGCTATATTTCTTTGCCAGTCTTGCTTATAACACTTTTATATTCGTGCTTTAGTGTAAGCCTAAAGGGCATTTTTTATTATTAACTTAAAAAAACATTTAAAAAGGAGAAGACTGTTTTGTTTAATTTTTATTTGTTATTCGTTTAACCGAAAATAAAAATTAATAATAAATTGATACCCAGTGCCTGGGGGTATAGCTGGGCCACCCTATCCGTTGGGGTATAATTCACGGATCCGGCCCTCCAGGTCGGGGGTTGGGCGAAAGGTTGACAACCTCTCCTCAGAAAACAACTCTTGTTATGGAATCGAGAAATCAGCCTCGGAACAGTCAGGATTTACGGCAAAGACCTCAGCAACGTCCCAGGACTAGTGATTTTAGGAAAAACGATATTAAGTTTGCAACATGGAATGTAAGAACATTATATAGACCCGGAGCAATGGCAGAAATGATAGATGAGCTAAGACGATATAGAATACTCATCGCAGGACTACAAGAATTAAGGTGGACTGGTAGAGGAGTCCTAGAACGAAAAGACGCTACGATATTCTACAGTGGTAATAATGACTCCAGAAGAAACTTTGGGGTGGGTTTCTGTGTACTTAAACCTCTAATCAACAACGTAATAGACTTCAACCCGCTTAACGATCGGATCGCAACCTTAAGAATCAAATCCAGATTTCATAATATAACATTCATCACCGTGCACGCGCCTACAGAAGAAAAACCAGAACAAGAAAAAGATGACTTCTATGAAACTCTTAGGATGACCTATGACCAAATCCCTTCTTACGACATGAAAGTCGTATTAGGGGACTTTAATGCTAAAATAGGTAAGGAACCATATTATTATCCTTACGCTGGTAAGTTCTCGTTGCACGAGGATTCAAACGATAACGGGAACAGAATGGCCGAATTTGCTATCGCAAGAAGTTTGTCAATAGCTAGCACCTGGTTTAACCATAAGAATATACACAAAAGGACATGGACATCACCAGATGGCAGGCATCATAACCAAATTGACCATGTTCTAGTTGACACTAGGCATGGAAGCAGCATACTGGATGTAAGAAGTTTCCGAGGAGCGAATGTAGACACCGATCACTATCTAGTTGTTGGGAAAATGAGGACGAAAAAACTAGCGACAATAAATAGAAGAAACAATGATAGACAAATAAAGTGGAATATAGAAAAATTAAGAAATGTAGAATCAAAACAACAGTATGAAAGTATGTTAACAGAAAAGCTTGAGCAAATAACAAGGAGTCTGGAAATGGAAACTGATCTGAACCTGATGTGGAACTCTATAAAAGAAAAAATCATAGAAACAAACAACTGTGTATTAGGCACACAAAACCACGAAATTAGGAGACATTGGTTTGATAATCAATGCAAGAGCAGCATTGAAATAAAAGAACAATGCAAGACAGGTGTACCTAACAAGAATGACTAGAGGAAACCATGAGAAATATGTAGCAGCACGAAGAGACACGAATAAGTTATTAAGGAAGAAAAAACGTGATTACTTCAGAATTAGAATAAGTGCGATCAAGCAAAGCTACAGTAATAAAGACACTAGAAGTTTCTACAAAGAAGTCAACATGATTAAGAAAGGATACAAACCCACCTGCACCATGGTAAGAAGAGAAGATGGTACTATAGCTAGTAGTATCGATGACACACTCGAGGTGTGGGAGAAATACTTTAGAGACTTCTTCAAAGAGAATATAAGCCTAACACAGGGAGCAGCGGAAAACCGTAATACAGATGACCCAGAAAACGATACGCCAGATCCTACAATGGAGGAAGTTGAAAATGCCATAGCGAAACTGAAAAATCACAAAGCTCCAGGTCCAGATGGCATACCCACGGAAATCTTAAAAAATGGTGGGGAGAAGTTATGCCAGGCCTTACATAGTCTAATAATAAAACTATGGAGAAGCAGCAAGATGCCAGAAGAATGGCTTTTAGGCACAATAGTCCCAGTCCATAAAAAAGGTGAATTGATGAGCTGCAAAAACTACAGGCCAATATCTCTTCTGAACACAGCTTACAAAGTGTTTTCACATATTTTATTTAATAGACTGAAACCACACTTGGAAGATAAAGAGGGTGATTACCAAGCAGGATTTAGAACGAACAGATCGACAACAGACCAGATTTTCATAATGAGACAAATACTTGAAAAATGCTGGGAAGAAAACATTGAAATACATCTTCTTTTTATAGACTATAGAAATGCTTACGATCAGCTAAATAAAAGAGAGTTGTGGAATAAGATGAATGAAATGGGATTCCCCAGAAAATTAATAGATCTCTGCAGGATGACGACCAAAAATTGTGAAACACAAGTGAGAATACGAGGTTGTAACTCAACCAATTTTCCTCAAGAATCGGGTCTGCGACAAGGAGATGCAATCTCACCAATACTTTTTAACATTGCTCTCGAAGCAATAATGAGAGAAACACAGCTTAATGGAGCAAATAGCATCTTCACAAGGAACATCCAGATACTAGCCTTCGCAGATGATATAGTCATAATTGGACGCAAAGCACAAGAGGTAAAGGAAACCTTTTTCAAGATTGTAGAAAGCTCAGCAAAGTTCAATCTACGAGTAAATGACACAAAAACAAAATATACGATCGTATCAAAACAAGGACATCGGCTAGGACGAAGTATCAGCCTTGGCGATCATATTGTGGAAATTGTAGAAAACTTCATCTACTTAGGGACAATGCTTACTGCACAAAACCATATAAAGGACGACATCCATAGACGCATCGTAGCCGCAAATAAAACCTATTTCGCACTAGTCCCGGTCTTTAAAAACAAAGAAATTTCAAGACAATGCAAAATCAGACTATACAAAACGTTAATCCGCCCAGTTCTATGCTATGGGTCTGAGGCTTGGACATTGACCCAACATACAGAAAACCAGCTTAAAATCTTCGAAAGGAAGATCTTAAGAAGAATATTTGGCGCTGTAAGGGTTAACCAAAACGAATGGCGCATTAGGACAAATGAGGAACTTCAACAAATGTATGACGACATAAACATATCTACATACATAAGATTGAATAGACTGCGATGGCTTGGACACGTTCTACGGGCTCCAGAAGAAAGAATGCTAGCCAGGATTTTTAATGGAAGACCATCTGGAAGAAGAAGAGTAGGACGACCAAGAAATAGGTGGATGGATGACGTGCTAGAAGACATACGAAAACTTCGTATTTCAAACTGGAGAGAGCTAGCAAGACGTAGAGAAGACTGGAAGAGGAGACTTCAAGAGGCCCGAGTCCTGCAAGGACTGTAGCGCCATTTAAGAAGAAGAAGAATAAATTGATAAATAAATCATTAAAAAATTTAATAAAATTTTCTTGTTTATCTAAACAATTCCTAAAAGTTAGTTGAAAGGATAACATTAACCGGTAATGTGGTATAGTATACCACATTAGAATACTTGTCTATACCGAATTATCCTCCATTTTTCCAAGATGCCACTTTTGGGGTTAAGTCAGTTTTTTTATACGGGAATCATTTGACTAAAAGAGAATGTTGTAGACATTACTCCAGCGTTAAACTCCTTTTAATTTGAATAGATTTGGCTTCATACTTTAACAGTAATCGTCAAAAAAGGAACGGTATACCACAATACCCGAACTTACTCTACACGGAGCAATAGCAAAGGAAGTAGCTTTTATGCTGCTACGCACTGATTGTTTGTATTAGTGAGATTTCAAATTTTTTGACTCTGGTCGGGTGTTTATTTAAATCAGTTCATTAATTGTGATTAATAATTAATTAATTAGATATAATAATGGATGAAAATAGTGCGTTGGTGATTTCAACTGCAACTGCAGCGGCAGCATGTTTTTTACACTTTTATTTTTTGACTGTTTGAAAGTTTATTATTTTTAACTCCATGGCAACGTATTAATTCTTATTTGTATGAGTGCGTGCTTTCCGTGTTCGCAGATCAAAAGCAGGAGCACAGAAGTCTCCACCGAAGCACGAAACTCTCCACTTATGTATTTCATCTCCGCGCACGCCTTCCTTGCCCAAAAAAAGCTTTTGCTCCGAAGCCATGGTCCTTCGTGTATGAATGGCCCCATAGGCCTTTAAAGTCCATTTTGATAAGCACCCAAGCATAGGATGCATGTATGAGTACCGATAAGCTCGTCGTCTTAAAAATAAGCAGTTCGAATGAAACTAAAAGTTGCATGCCAAAATTTGAAGCACTTTGCAAGAGGTAGTAGCTGTTGGCGTTTAGCAGCGGTGCGTATTACTGATGCCATGTTAATGTCGGCTGCTGCTATTAACAAAAGATAAATAAATAATATGATACTACTTCAAATCTGTAATCCTCTACCTTGATTGTGGGACCAACGTTGGGTGTTCTTGCAGACGGGGTCACCATGTACTTTGTTTTGCTTTCATGGGTGTGCATTCCCAGCTTTCGTGCCGCCTGCTCAGTCCTGGTGAAAACGTCCTGTACAGCACTGATTTCTACATAATTCAGAAATTCGGTAGACTTGTGGAAAATGAAAATCATGTCCTTTACTGTCACCCGTCAGGAACATTTTTTCCAACACAACGCTCAATAGGAAGCAGGCGATATCCGGAATTCACTATAAGTTGGAATTCTCTATAGATTGTGATTGGTTTGGGCGGGGCTTCGGACATGTTTACGAGGCTTGTCACATTAGTAATGGCGGTTCTACCTAATAGTGTCAGTTTATTGGGATCTGGAATTCTCTCATAGCTTTGTAGAGTTCTACTCTGGCTATGCTAGCACGTCGTTAATTTACCTTAGATGAAGCCGCTCCGGCATTGATCATAAAGTTACCCTTATAGATGGACTGAGAAACATTTACCACTGCTCAGTGGGTTACGGTTATATGTATATAAGAACACAAAACATCAAACAGAGATGGGTGGAAACGCAGGGAATCATGCCACAATAAGAAGAGTCCCTTTAAGGACAACTTCACTAGTTAACAAGCAAAAAATACTTCTATCTTTGCTAACATTTATAAGCATGTTCAGTTTTATCTCAGCTCCTGAAATTATTTTTGCTAAAATCCCATATGACAGTAATACCTTGTTTGCTCTAAACAAAATGATTATTAATAGTAATATTAAGATCGCTAGCATATCAATCTCTTCTACTGCTAATCTTTTTACTAAACTCAAAGATAGAATTCCAACCAATGAAACCAAGAATGTCATTTACCAGATCAAATGTGGTGCTTGTGAAAGAATTTACATTGGCGAAACTTCACAACCCTTAAAAAAGAGAATTTACCAACATAAATACCATTGTAAAAATTTGAATCAACACCATAGTGCTTTAACTAAACATACCTATGACTATCTATCTATCTATCTATGTGCCCCTTAATCCCTCGTGGGACATAGGGCGGAAACAGTTGCCCTCCAGCGGACTCTGTTTTGCGCGACAGCTCTTAGCTCCGACCAGGATCTCCCAGTAGTTGCGGCTTCTTCTAGTAGGGTTCTCCTCCACGTTGTTCTAGGTCTTCCAACTCGACGGGATCCTTGCGGGTTCCAGTCAAGGACCTGTTTGGCTAGATTTTCGTTATCGCGTCGCAAGGTGTGGCCAACCCAATTCCATTTCCTTCGCCTGATTTGGTCGTCTATCCTTTCTCGGCCGGCACGGCGCCATAGCTCTTCATTTGAAATTCTATCTTGCCAGCGGATTTTTAGGATTCGACGTAGGCATCTGTTTATGAAGACTTGTAGGCGCCCTGTGATGAATTGGGTGACTTTCCATGTTTCGCAACCGTATAAAAGAACTGCCTTAACGTTGGAGTTGAACAGCCGCAATTTGGTGTTGGTTGAGTTCTCCGTTGATCTCCATATGCGGAACAAGCATGCATATACCTATGACACTGGACTTAAATTTAATTTTAATGAAATTAAAATTCTAGATTCAAACACTCTTTATAACAACAGACTCATCAAAAAAACATTTTACATCAACAATATCACAACTTTAACATTAAATAGCCATACTGATTTCAAAAATAATTTAAAATATATTAATAATTTCATCAATAATTTCCAATAATTCCATTAGAGAAATTTTAGTACACATTCTCCAATCAAATTTTTACTCACCTATGTTGGCGATAGTTTCACATTCTGATTCTTCTTTTTCTTATCATGGGTTTTTACAATTTGTATATGACAAAATAATTTTCGTGCAAAACTATAATTTATTATTATTTATTATCATGTGAAGTTGGAAGGCTGACGACGAATATAAATACACATATTCAATACAAATAATTGGTAAGCTAGGTTTTCATATAAGTAATGTAATTAATTGTAATGTATTTAATTGTATTCTTTTAGCTGAAGATGACATAATTGTTATAATGTCGAAACGTCCATTGTTATATATGTTTTTAACGTGTAAATTTTAATAAATAAAGGATACAAATTGGATTTCCAAGTCTCTATAAAAAAAAGAAATTTTCAACATATAAAGGATCCACCATAACCTAAAAGAAAAATTATTTTATGAGGTAGAGGTAGCACCTCCAGTCACCACTTACCAAAACCAACAAATTTAAAATGACACAACAAGGCTTCTTCCAACAAATTAAGCTTCAATTTGGCATCCAAACTACACAATCAATTTACAGGTATTACAATAACATTAAGAAACTAGCAATTAATGAAAATAGACTTTATTTCTTAACCACATGTAAAAAATATAACCTCATTCCGAATTTTATTATAAAATCATATAGAATCAATCATAAATTTCATTCAGAACGCAACAATACAAAATTTTCACATAACTTAAAACTATTTCAATTTAAATTATTAAATATACAGATCAATGATACGTATGCTAAAATAAATCATATAAGAAATGTCAAAACAAATTATTTAATAGAACTCATCGACAGCCTTCCAACTGATTTATATTACTACATTATATATAATAGTAACAAGATATACCATAGAACCAAGACTAAAAATCGAATATCAATTGATAAGAAATTAGAAAATCTACGAAATTACTCCTTAAAAATAGTATTTGCTCTTTTTTAAAAAATATTATCACAACTGGATTTTGAATTTAACTGATCTACCTATTGACGAGAACGTGTTAATGATTCTTTCATTAGGACCTAATTTCAATTTCAAAACGAATAACATTAAATACATTAAAAACTTGATTTTAGAAACATATATCAACCTGTCCGTATCGATCGATAGAAGCAATATTGTAAACAAAGATTACATCAAACTTAAAATTTCCAAATATTTAGACAATAGATTTAAAACCTTAAAAAACGAAAGATTATCCTACCCGCAGCTAGAAATACTAGAGTGGATCAAAATCACGAAACAGTTCATAAAAGACCACAAAGACTCTTTAATAATAACAAAAGCTGACAAAGGAGCTAAAACGGTATTAATGTTTAGACATGACTATGACGCCAAAGCCATTGAAATTCTCAATGATGATAATACTTACATCAGACTTGAATCGCAGCCCCATTAACAATTTAGACTTGGAATGTAAAAAATATTTGAAAGTAATCAATAAACCTGAATTAATCGTACAAAATCCAAAGATAGGTAGGATGTACATGAACCCGAAGATCCATACAACTAATATTCCTTTACGTCAGATCATTTCAACCATTGACACCCCAATTTACAAATTATCCAAGCACCTTAACAGTATTTTATCTCAGGTTACATCCAAGAATGAATTTAACATTAAAAACTCATTTGAACTGGTGAATGACATCTCTGGACTTTTTATTCCTAATGGTTATAGCCTCGCAAGCTTTGATGCAATAGCTTTATATCCCAGTATTCCCCAAGTTCTTGTTATAGAATGTATAAATGATAGATGGGAGGAGATTAGTAATTTCACAGACCTTAGTTTAGAACAATTCATAGATGGCATAAAGCTTTGCTTCAATAATTCTGTTTTTAGCCATAACAACATCATTTACAAACAAATTGACGGCTCACCCATGGGATCAAGTATTTCTAGTTCCCTTGCTGACATTATCCTACAAGACCTCGAAAAGAAATTATCCCTCTTCCCGAACACAACATTCTATACTATAAAAGATATGTAGATGATTGTCTAATAATTGCTCCTACTAATTCTATCAATTCGATACTCGAGAAATTCAATTGCTACCACCCCAGATTGAAGTTTACCTTAGAATTAGAGAAAGATGATAGATTAAACTTCCTAGACGTGACCCTCATAAGAGCTAACAACCTATTAATCACTGACTGGTACCAAAAACCGATCGCCAGTGGACGTCTACTTAATTATCACTCTTTCACTAATAACACTTACAAAATAAGCGTAGTCAATTCTCTTGTAGATCGAGCTTTCATATTATCCGACCAGTCTTTCCATGCGAAGAATTTCAACCTTATATACCATAAATTAATACAGAATGGCTACCCGTTCTCTTTCATCAAGAATTTTATCAATAAAAGATTACATAAACTCAGAGCTAGAAATAACACAAACTCTACTAATGATACTAGCCCAACTCCTGAAATTATTTTTGCTAAAATCCCATATGACAGTAATACCTTGTTTGCTCTAAACAAAATGATTATTAATAGTAATATTAAGATCGCTAGCATATCAATCTCTTCTACTGCTAATCTTCTTACTAAACTCAAAGATAGAATTCCAACCAATGAAACCAAGAATGTCATTTACCAGATCAAATGTGGTGCTTGTGAAAGAATTTACATTGGCGAAACTTCACAACCCTTGAAAAAGAGAATTTACCAACATAAATACCATTGTAAAAATTTGAATCAATACCATATTGCTTTAACTAAACATACCTATGACACTGGACATAAATTTAATTTTAATGAAATTAAAATTCTAGATTCAGACACTCTTTATAACAACAGACTCATCAAAGAAACATTTTACATCAACAATATCACAACTTTAACATTAAATAGCCATACTGATTTCAAAAATAATTTAAAATATATTAATAATTTCATCAATAATTTCCTCTGTGAACCTCTCAGGTTGTAGTTATTGGCCTATGATGTTTCTAGAACATGGGACCATTCTGCTTCTTAGCATAACGAAGAATATTGGTAGTACTCAACAACATTACGCCTGCTATGACATCTATTTTTTCGTGTTCCGGCCCAGCATGTCTTTTACCAGTTTTCTGGCATCCCTTCCGCTTCGCATACCAGCCGAATTAATTTAGGAATCGCTTGATTTGGTTTTTCATAAAGTCGTATATGCATATCAATTACTTAAACAAACAGTGTTTTTTATGCAACTAAACTAATTCATGGTATATGCAACTAAATGTGGTATGCAAATACAAAATGTAAGGTACATAATATATGATAATTATGTAAAATAAATAACTGATTTGGAAAATTTCAAACAAAGAATTTTGTTTAAAAAAAAAAAAAAATAATAATAATAAACTGGCGGGCTTGTTGAAATTAATTTTATATGCACAAAGAATTATTAAAAATAATATGTGAAAATTATGATAAGCCACTTCTATTTACTTACTGTTATTTTAATCCCACCAAAAAAAAAAAAAACATTAAAAATGTGAATTAGAAATTCGTGGGCTCGGAAATTATTCATTGGGACAGTCCAAAACACACTTATAACAAAAATAAGTGAAATAGATTAGTCAAGATGAATCGTTAATAACATGAAATAATTAAACATGTGCATTTACGAACGAATTCAATATTACAACTGCCAATTTTTTTTTTAACTCAATAAAGTATTATTAACCGCGAAAAAGTTGACTGGCGAGTTCTTGGTATAGCATGAATCTTAGCTGTCCTTCGAAATGTAACAAGTTTTATTAGAAACACTATAGACTGAGCCACACTGAATTCTTATAACGCCATCTGATAGAATAATTTTGAGTACCCTCTTTTTTAGACTGAAGGAAAAAAAAGTTCGTTTCGAAATGTAACTAGTTGGGATGTCGGTTTGACCCCTTCGGTCCACACGATTAACTTCCCAGTATGATGAACGAAGATGGAATAAACTGACTTCTTACAAAATAGTTATACGTTTAGCACTAGTGGAAAATGGGCTAGTATCAGAACTGATGACAAAGCAATCCCGAGAGAAGCTAGTTCAAATAACTATAATAGTAGTAAATCCACAAGATTTTTCTAGCGAATTTGTTTTTCCTGAACGTTAGCAAACAAACATTTCCTCCGTATTTCGTTCGCTGCACTAAGGCGGGTGTTCAAATTCGTATTGAGCGTGCTGAAGCGCCATTGACAAACTGGGAAGCGAATGTTTTCATTTGGAAATTCCAAAGCTTTCCGGAGATATTAGCAAAACTGTAACTGTTTAGTACTTATCAGACTTGACCAAAAAGAACAAATTTTGCGGTAATTACTGGAAATCCCGGTATGAACCGTAATTTTCTGAAACTTTATAACGCGTAGAAAATAATTCCCCGTGAAAAAGTGCTAATCCAAGGTTTGAAAAATGTGCGCTGTTTGTAAAGGGTAACGAAATTTTTGCACGATTTTGAAAGGTTGTCGGATTTTGACGAGTGATGTTTTGTTCGAAGGCTATCGCTTGGCAGAATCCAAGAAAGATCACTTCGTTTAGAACGGGTCTCATTCCATCGAGTCTATTAGATATTAGCAAAACTTGTTAATTTAAGGTCTTTCTGACAATTAACCAAAGTTTTTCTATTTAAACAAAAAAGGCCCGACCGAATTTTATAAAAATCTTTTCAGATCATATTTTGGTTTATACTCTTCGAACGGCACCTCAACTAAGTCGATATCTTTTAGGGTTCGCGCGATATCGTGCAGGTACAAAAATCACTTATGTCATTTAAACCAAAAAACCGCTCAACCGAATATTATAAAAATCTTTTCAGATTATATTGTCGCTAATACGCTTCGAACGGCACCTCAAATAAGTAAATATCTTTCGTGGTTCGGGCGATATCGTGCAGGTACAAAAATCACTTACGCCGGTTAAACAAAAAACGGCTCGACCAAATTTTATGAAAATCTTTTCAGTTCATATTTCGATTAATACGCTTCGAACGACACCTCAACGAAGTCGATATCTTTTTTGGTTCGCGCGATATCATGCAGGAAAAAATGACCACATACGTACGCACATACACACACATACATACTTCCTCCAAATTTTTTGCTTAAAATGTTCCTGGAACCTTGAACCTGGAACCTACGTCGAAAATTTCGATTTCGATTTTCGGACCGATTACAATAACTTCCTATACTGGGAAGTTAAAAATACTTATATTGCTTATGAAAAGGTGATAAATCGCATAATTTTATAAAAAAACCTTGTTTTCCATGTTTAGGCGTAAATAAGGCTTCAGCTGTTTGCCCTTACGAACTTGGCAAACTACAGCTTGCCTTGATGTTACATGTAACACACGGTGTGGATTTAATTTTTTTTCATGTGAGATTTATTTAAAAATATTTAAATTCTTTATTCAACTGTATTATCAATTGTCTCTTAAATTACCAGCCATAATAAAAAGTGTTCTTATATACATATATACATATATATACATATATGGTAGTCCTATATTTTTCTGGTAGCGCAACGTCTTTAACTTCTCCCAAGGGGATTTATCTGCATTTATATTCGCATGAATCTCATTTGTAAGGCGTGAAACTGGTGAGCTTTCACCCCAGTTTTTAATTTTGTGAAATCCACTTAAGGGAACCGACTTCTATTACAATTTATGCTTGAAGTAAGACTGAAAGCATTTTGGAAAACTGAGTCTCTTAATAATACCAGAATTAAAAATTTGATTAGGTTTTCATTGTTTGTGCCATTTATTCCCCCAAAGAGTTCGCTCGATAATTTCACATTACGGTTTATTTAGCTACACTTACATATACTTTATTGATCCATGAAATATACTTACATACACTTTAAACCTACTCATTGAATGGGTTATTACCGTATACATAAAATAAAAGTTTAGTTAAAAAAATTAAATGAAATTATTAAAAAAAAAAAAACTCTGGGTGTCTGGGCGCAAGGCGCTCGGACGTTATATTAGTGACAAGGTATCCTAAATATGTATGTAACAGTGAATACACAATTTTATAAATCCAAATTAAAGTATTTTTAAATTCTTTTATTTAACTTGCACTGTTTGTCGTCAAATCTTGGAACTTAAATTTGACCCACTTCCCGGTTTCGGATAGAGCTGAAATTTTGCATACACGTTTAGTTTGGATGACAATGCAATCTGGCCATTTTGTAAAAATATCAAGATAGCGGTTCCAAAATGGCGCCCGCTTTTATTTTACTTACACTGTTTGTCGTCAAATCTTGGAAGTTAAATTTGACCCACTTCCCGGTTTCGGATAGAGCTGAAATTTTGCATAAACGTTTAGTTTGGATGACAATGCAATCTGGCCATTTTGTAAAAATATCAAGATAGCGGTTCAAAAATGGCGCCCGCTTTCATTTTACTTACACTGTTTGTCGTCAAATCTTGGAAGTTAAATTTGACCCACTTCCCGGTTTCGGATAGAGCTGAAATTTTGCATACACGTTTAGTTTGGATAACAATGCAATCTGGCCATTTTGTAAAAATATCAAGATGGCGGTTCCAAAATGGCGCCCGATTTTTGAAATTGTGCTCCGCGGCCCTTTGAAATGGGTATCAAATGAAAGGATATGACAGGTAGAACACAATAAGCTATGTGGCGTCATTCCAAATTCAAAATGGCGGACAACACTTACACTGTTTGTCGTCAAATCTTGGAAGTTAAATTTGACCCACTTCCCGGTTTCGGATAGAGCTGAAATTTTGCATACACGTTTAGTTTGGATGACAATGCAATCTGGCCATTTTGTAAAATTACCAAGATGGCGGTTCCAAAATGGCGCCCGATTTTTGAAAATGTGCTCCGCGGCCCTCTGACATGGGTATCAAATGAAAGGATATGACAGGTAGAACACAATAAGCTATGTGGCGTCATTCCAAATTCGAAATGGCGGCCAACACTTACACTGTTTGTCGTCAAATCTTGGAAGTTAAATTTGACCCACTTCCCGGTTTCGGATAGAGCTGAAATTTTGCATACACGTTTAGTTTGGATGACAATGCAATCTGGCCATTTTGTAAAAATATTATGATGGTGGTTCCAAAATGGCGCCCGATTTTTGAAATTGTGCTCCGCGGCCCTCTGACATGGGTATCAAATGAAAGGATATGACAGGTAGAACACAATAAGCTATGTGGCGTCATTCCAAATTCAAAATGGCGGCCAACACTAAATTGCGGAAAGCTTATAATAGACTAAAAAGTAGAAAATATAACCGATCAACTTCCAATTTTGCACACACTCTTAGTTCGGGTGGTTAATGTGTATGAATGATGAGTTGAATAGTTGATAATAAAGAAGCAATACACGTTACAAAAAATCACAAACAAACACAGAGATGCTGCTGTCAACTAAATTCAACTACTCAAATACTGAACTCATGTCCGTATGCATAATTTCAACTAAACCCAGGTAGCAGAGCTGAGTCGAGTTCAGTCAACCTTAACCCAACTCGACTCCCGTTTACATGTAGTTAGACTTGGGTTCAACTTGAGTTCAACTCATCATGTATAAGTACTAAATGCAATCTGACCTTTTTGTAAAAAAATCAAGAAGACGGTTCCGAGATGGCGGCCGATTTTGCAATTATGTTCCACCGAGCCCACGACATGGGTATCAAATGAATACAGTAAACTGTGTGACGTAATTTTAAATCTAATAGAATTGCCATCATAAAATGGCGGAATACATATAATAAACTAAAAAGTAGAAAATAAAATAAATGGTTAAAAAAAATTTTTAAAAAAAATTCTTTTCATTAACTAAAAAATGTACTGAAAAGTAAAAAATAAAAAATGTTTTAACGAAAGCGTGAAATTTCAATTTTAATGAAAAAGTTAACTAAAAGAATGACGCATTTTTCATCAAAAAATTTTGTTAGAATTTGAAATTAACAAAGCAAAAAATTGAGGGTTATTGTAAATCTCACGCGATTTACAGTTATATTTTCAATTTTTGATGAAAAATGCGCCATTCTTTTAGTTAACTTTTTCATTAAAATTGAAATTTCACGCTTTCTTTAAAACATTTTTTATTTTTTACTTTTCAGTACATTTTTTAGTTAATGAAAAGAATTTTTTTTAAAAATTTTTTTTAACCATTTATTTTATCATGGGTATCAAATGAAAGGATATGACAGGTAGAACACAATAAGCTATGTGGCGTCATTCCAAATTCAAAATGGCGACCAACACTTACACTGTTTGTCGTCAAATCTTGGAAGTTAAATTTGACCCACTTCCCGGTTTCGGATAGAGCTGAAATTTTGCATACACGTTTAGTTTGGATGACAATGCAATCTGGCCATTTTGTAAAATATCAAGATGGTGGTTCCAAAATGGCGCCCGATTTTTGAAATTGTGCTCCGCGGCCCTCTGACATGGGTATCAAATGAAAGGATATGACAGGTAGAACACAATAAGCTATGTGGCGTCATTCCAAATTCAAAATGGCGGCCAACACTTGCACTGTTTGTCGTCAAATCTTGGAAGTTAAATTTGACCCACTTCCCGGTTTCGGATAGAGCTGAAATTTTGCATACACGTTTAGTTTGCGTGACAATGCAATCTGGCCATTTTGTAAAAATATCAAGATGGCGGTTTCAAAATGGCGCCCGATTTTTGAAATTGTGCTCCGCGGCCTTCTGATATGGGTATCAAATGAAAGGATATGACAGGTAGAACACAATAAGCTATGTGGCGTCATTCCAAATTCAAAATGGCGGCCAACACTTACACTGTTTGTCGTCAAATCTTGGAAGTTAAATTTGACCCACTTCCCGGTTTCGGATAGAGCTGAAATTTTGCATACACGTTTAGTTTGGATGACAATGCAATCTGGCCATTTTGTAAAATAACAAGATGGTGGTTCCAAAATGGCGCCCGATTTTTGAAATTGTGCTCCGCGGCCCTCTGACATGGGTATCAAATGAAAGGATATGACAGGTAGAACACAATAAGCTATGTGGCGTCATTCCAAATTCGAAATGGCGGCCAACACTTACACTGTTTGTCGTCAAATCTTGGAAGTTAAATTTGACCCACTTCCCGGTTTCGGATAGAGCTGAAATTTTGCATACACGTTTAGTTTGGATGACAATGCAATCTGGCCATTTTGTAAAAATATAATGATGGCGGTTCCAAAATGGCGCCCGATTTTTGAAATTGTGCTCCGCGGCCCTCTGACATGGGTATCAAATGAAAGGATATGACAGGTAGAACACAATAAGCTATGTGGCGTCATTCTAAATTCAAAATGGCGGCCAACACTTGCACTGTTTGTCGTCAAATCTTGGAAGTTAAATTTGACTCACTTCCCGGTTTCGGATAGAGCTGAAATTTTGCATACACGTTTAGTTTGGGTGACAATGCAATCTGGCCATTTTGTAAAAATATCAAGATGGCGGTTCCAAAATGGCGCCCGATTTTTGAAATTGTGCTCTGCGTCCCTCTGACATGGGTATCAAATGAAAGGATATGACAGGTAGAACACAATAAGCTATGTGGCGTCATTCCAAATTCAAAATGGCGGCCAACACTTACACTGTTTGTCGTCAAATCTTGGAAGTTAAATTTGACCCACTTCCCGGTTTCGGATAGAGCTGAAATTTTGCATACACGTTTAGTTTGGATGACAATGCAATCTGGCCATTTTGTAAAATATCAAGATGGTGGTTCCAAAATGGCGCCCGATTTTTGAAATTGTGCTCCGCGGCCCTCTGACATGGGTATCAAATGAAAGGATATGACAGGTAGAACACAATAAGCTATGTGGCGTCATTCCAAATTCAAAATGGCGGCCAACACTAAATTGCGGAAAGCTTATAATAGACTAAAAAGTAGAAAATATAACCGATCAACTTCCAATTTTGCACACACTCTTAGTTCGGGTGGTTAATGTGTATGAATGATGAGTTGAATAGTTGATAATAAAGAAGCAATACACGTTACAAAAAATCACAAACAAACACAGAGATGCTGCTGTCAACTAAATTCAACTTCTCAAATACTGAACTCATGTCCGTATGCATAATTTCAACTAAACCCAGGTAGCAGAGCTGAGTCGAGTTCAGTCAACCTTAACCCAACTCGACTCCCGTTTACATGTAGTTAGACTTGGGTTCAACTTGAGTTCAACTCATCATGTATAAGTACTAAATGCAATCTGACCTTTTTGTAAAAAAATCAAGAAGACGGTTCCGAGATGGCGGCCGATTTTGCAATTATGTTCCACCGAGCCCACGACATGGGTATCAAATGAATACAGTAAACTGTGTGACGTAATTTTAAATCTAATAGAATTGCCATCATAAAATGGCGGAATACATATAATAAACTAAAAAGTAGAAAATAAAATAAATGGTTAAAAAAAATTTTTAAAAAAAATTCTTTTCATTAACTAAAAAATGTACTGAAAAGTAAAAAATAAAAAATGTTTTAACGAAAGCGTGAAATTTCAATTTTAATGAAAAAGTTAACTAAAAGAATGACGCATTTTTCATCAAAAAATTTTGTTAGAATTTGAAATTAACAAAGCAAAAAATTGAGGGTTATTGTAAATCTCACGCGATTTACAGTTATATTTTCAATTTTTGATGAAAAATGCGCCATTCTTTTAGTTAACTTTTTCATTAAAATTGAAATTTCACGCTTTCTTTAAAACATTTTTTATTTTTTACTTTTCAGTACATTTTGTAGTTAATTAAAAGAATTTTTTTTTAAAATTTTTTTTAACCATTTATTTTATCATGGGTATCAAATGAAAGGATATGACAGGTAGAACACAATAAGCTATGTGGCGTCATTCCAAATTCAAAATGGCGACTAACACTTACACTGTTTGTCGTCAAATCTTGGAAGTTAAATTTGACCCACTTCCCGGTTTCGGATAGAGCTGAAATTTTGCATACACGTTTAGTTTGGATGACAATGCAATCTGGCCATTTTGTAAAATATCAAGATGGTGGTTCCAAAATGGCGCCCGATTTTTGAAATTGTGCTCCGCGGCCCTCTGACATGGGTATCAAATGAAAGGATATGACAGGTAGAACACAATAAGCTATGTGGCGTCATTCCAAATTCAAAATGGCGGCCAACACTTGCACTGTTTGTCGTCAAATCTTGGAAGTTAAATTTGACCCACTTCCCGGTTTCGGATAGAGCTGAAATTTTGCATACACGTTTAGTTTGCGTGACAATGCAATCTGGCCATTTTGTAAAAATATCAAGATGGCGGTTCCAAAATGGCGCCCGATTTTTGAAATTGTGCTCCGCGGCCTTCTGATATGGGTATCAAATGAAAGGATATGACAGGTAGAACACAATAAGCTATGTGGCGTCATTCCAAATTCAAAATGGCGGCCAACACTTACACTGTTTGTCGTCAAATCTTGGAAGTTAAATTTGACCCACTTCCCGGTTTCGGATAGAGCTGAAATTTTGCATACACGTTTAGTTTGGATGACAATGCAATCTGGCCATTTTGTAAAATATCAAGATGGTGGTTCCAAAATGGCGCCCGATTTTTGAAATTGTGCTCCGCGGCCCTCTGACATGGGTATCAAATGAAAGGATATGACAGGTAGAACACAATAAGCTATGTGGCGTCATTCCAAATTCGAAATGGCGGCCAACACTTACACTGTTTGTCGTCAAATCTTGGAAGTTAAATTTGACCCACTTCCCGGTTTCGGATAGAGCTGAAATTTTGCATACACGTTTAGTTTGGATGACAATGCAATCTGGCCATTTTGTAAAAATATTATGATGGCGGTTCCAAAATGGCGCCCGATTTTTGAAATTGTGCTCCGCGGCCCTCTGACATGGGTATCAAATGAAAGGATATGACAGGTAGAACACAATAAGCTATGTGGCGTCATTCTAAATTCAAAATGGCGGCCAACACTTGCACTGTTTGTCGTCAAATCTTGGAAGTTAAATTTGACTCACTTCCCGGTTTCGGATAGAGCTGAAATTTTGCATACACGTTTAGTTTGGGTGACAATGCAATCTGGCCATTTTGTAAAAATATCAAGATGGCGGTTCCAAAATGGCGCCCGATTTTTGAAATTGTGCTCTGCGGCCCTCTGACATGGGTATCAAATGAAAGGATATGACAGGTAGAACACAATAAGCTATGTGGCGTCATTCCAAATTCAAAATGGCGGCCAACACTTACACTGTTTGTCGTCAAATCTTGGAAGTTAAATTTGACCCACTTCCCGGTTTCGGATAGAGCTGAAATTTTGCATACACGTTTAGTTTGGATGACAATGCAATCTGGCCATTTTGTAAAATATCAAGATGGTGGTTCCAAAATGGCGCCCGATTTTTGAAATTGTGCTCCGCGGCCCTCTGACATGGGTATCAAATGAAAGGATATGACAGGTAGAACACAATAAGCTATGTGGCGTCATTCCAAATTCAAAATGGCGGCCAACACTAAATTGCGGAAAGCTTATAATAGACTAAAAAGTAGAAAATATAACCGATCAACTTCCAATTTTGCACACACTCTTAGTTCGGGTGGTTAATGTGTATGAATGATGAGTTGAATAGTTGATAATAAAGAAGCAATACACGTTACAAAAAATCACAAACAAACACAGAGATGCTGCTGTCAACTAAATTCAACTTCTCAAATACTGAACTCATGTCCGTATGCATAATTTCAACTAAACCCAGGTAGCAGAGCTGAGTCGAGTTCAGTCAACCTTAACCCAACTCGACTCCCGTTTACATGTAGTTAGACTTGGGTTCAACTTGAGTTCAACTCATCATGTATAAGTACTAAATGCAATCTGACCTTTTTGTAAAAAAATCAAGAAGACGGTTCCGAGATGGCGGCCGATTTTGCAATTATGTTCCACCGAGCCCACGACATGGGTATCAAATGAATACAGTAAACTGTGTGACGTAATTTTAAATCTAATAGAATTGCCATCATAAAATGGCGGAATACATATAATAAACTAAAAAGTAGAAAATAAAATAAATGGTTAAAAAAAATTTTTAAAAAAAATTCTTTTCATTAACTAAAAAATGTACTGAAAAGTAAAAAATAAAAAATGTTTTAACGAAAGCGTGAAATTTCAATTTTAATGAAAAAGTTAACTAAAAGAATGACGGATTTTTCATCAAAAAATTTTGTTAGAATTTGAAATTAACAAAGCAAAAAATTGAGGGTTATTGTAAATCTCACGCGATTTACAGTTATATTTTCAATTTTTGATGAAAAATGCGCCATTCTTTTAGTTAACTTTTTCATTAAAATTGAAATTTCACGCTTTCTTTAAAACATTTTTTATTTTTTACTTTTCAGTACATTTTTTAGTTAATGAAAAGAATTTTTTTTAAAAATTTTTTTTAACCATTTATTTTATCATGGGTATCAAATGAAAGGATATGACAGGTAGAACACAATAAGCTATGTGGCGTCATTCCAAATTCAAAATGGCGACCAACACTTACACTGTTTGTCGTCAAATCTTGGAAGTTAAATTTGACCCACTTCCCGGTTTCGGATAGAGCTGAAATTTTGCATACACGTTTAGTTTGGATGACAATGCAATCTGGCCATTTTGTAAAATATCAAGATGATGGTTCCAAAATGGCGCCCGATTTTTGAAATTGTGCTCCGCGGCCCTCTGACATGGGTATCAAATGAAAGGATATGACAGGTAGAACACAATAAGCTATGTGGCGTCATTCCAAATTCAAAATGGCGGCCAACACTTGCACTGTTTGTCGTCAAATCTTGGAAGTTAAATTTGACCCACTTCCCGGTTTCGGATAGAGCTGAAATTTTGCATACACGTTTAGTTTGCGTGACAATGCAATCTGGCCATTTTGTAAAAATATCAAGATGGCGGTTCCAAAATGGCGCCCGATTTTTGAAATTGTGCTCCGCGGCCTTCTGATATGGGTATCAAATGAAAGGATATGACAGGTAGAACACAATAAGCTATGTGGCGTCATTCCAAATTCAAAATGGCGGCCAACACTTACACTGTTTGTCGTCAAATCTTGGAAGTTAAATTTGACCCACTTCCCGGTTTCGGATAAAGCTGAAATTTTGCATACACGTTTAGTTTGGATGACAATGCAATCTGGCCATTTTGTAAAATATCAAGATGGTGGTTCCAAAATGGCGCCCGATTTTTGAAATTGTGCTCCGCGGCCCTCTGACATGGGTATCAAATGAAAGGATATGACAGGTAGAACACAATAAGCTATGTGGCGTCATTCCAAATTCAAAATGGCGGCCAACACTAAATTGCGGAAAGCTTATAATAGACTAAAAAGTAGAAAATATAACCGATCAACTTCCAATTTTGCACACACTCTTAGTTCGGGTGGTTAATGTGTATGAATGATGAGATGAATAGTTGATAATAAAGAAGCAATACACGTTACAAAAAATCACAAACAAACACAGAGATGCTGCTGTCAACTAAATTCAACTACTCAAATACTGAACTCATGTCCGTATGCATAATTTCAACTAAACCCAGGTAGCAGAGCTGAGTCGAGTTCAGTCAACCTTAACCCAACTCGACTCCCGTTTACATGTAGTTAGACTTGGGTTCAACTTGAGTTCAACTCATCATGTATAAGTACTAAATGCAATCTGACCTTTTTGTAAAAAAATCAAGAAGACGGTTCCGAGATGGCGGCCGATTTTGCAATTATGTTCCACCGAGCCCACGACATGGGTATCAAATGAATACAGTAAACTGTGTGACGTAATTTTAAAGCTAATAGAATTGCCATCATAAAATGGCGGAATACATATAATAAACTAAAAAGTAGAAAATAAAATAAATGGTTAAAAAAAATTTTTAAAAAAAATTCTTTTCATTAACTAAAAAATGTACTGAAAAGTAAAAAATAAAAAATGTTTTAAAGAAAGCGTGAAATTTCAATTTTAATGAAAAAGTTAACTAAAAGAATGGCGCATTTTTCATCAAAAAATTTTGTTAGAATTTGAAATTAACAAAGCAAAAAATTGAGGGTTATTGTAAATCTCACGCGATTTACAGTTATATTTTCAATTTTTGATGAAAAATGCGCCATTCTTTTAGTTAACTTTTTCATTAAAATTGAAATTTCACGCTTTCTTTAAAACATTTTTTATTTTTTACTTTTCAGTACATTTTTTAGTTAATGAAAAGAATTTTTTTTTAAAATTTTTTTTAACCATTTATTTTATTTTAAATTCTTTTATTTAACTTACACTGTTTGTCGTCAAATCTGCGAAGTTAAATTTGACCCACTTCCCGGTTTCGGATAGAGCTGAAATTTTGCATATACGTTTAGTTTGGATGACAATGCAATCTGGCCATTTTGTAAAAATATCAAGATGGCGGTTCCAAAATGGCGACCGATTTTTGAAATTGTGCCACTGTTTGTCGTCAAATCTTGGAAGTTAAATATGACCCACTTCCCGGTTTCGGATAGAGCTGAAATTTTGCATACACGTTTAGTTTGGATGACAATGCAATCTGGCCATTTTGCAAACATATCAAGATGGCGGATCCAAAATGGCGCCCGATTTATTTAACTTACACTGTTTGTCGTCAAATCTTGGAAGTTAAATTTGACCCACTTCCCGGTTTCGGATAGAGCTGAAATTTTGCATACACGTTTAGTTTGGATGACAATGCAATCTGGCCATTTTGTAAAAATATCAAGATAGCGGTTCCAAAATGGCGCCCGATTTTTGAAATTGTGCTCCGCGGCCCTCTGACATGGGTATCAAATGAAAGGATATGACAGGTAGAACACAATAAGCTATGTGGCGTCATTCCAAATTCAAAATGGCGGCCAACACTTACACTGTTTGTCGTCAAATCTTGGAAGTTAAATTTGACCCACTTCCCGGTTTCGGATAGAGCTGAAATTTTGCATACACATTTAGTTTGGATGAAAATGCAATCTGGGCATTTTGTAAAAATATCAAGATGGCGGTTCCAAAATGGCGCCCGATTTTTGAAATTGTGCTCCGCGGCCCTCTGACATGGGTATCAAATGAAAGGATATGACAGGTAGAAAACAATAAGCTATGTGGCGTCATTCCAAATTCAAAATGGCGGCCAACACTTACACTGTTTGTCGTCAAATCTTGGAAGTTAAATTTGACCCACTTCCCGGTTTCGGATAAAGCTGAAATTTTGCATACACGTTTAGTTTGGATGACAATGCAATCTGGCCATTTTGTAAAAATATCAAGATGGCGGTTCCAAAATGGCGCCTGATTTTTGAAATTGTGCTCCACGGCCCTCTGACATGGGTATCAAATGAAAGGATATGACAGGTAGAACACAATAAGCTATGTGGCGTCATTCCAAATTCAAAATGGCGGCCAACACTAAATTGCGGAAAGCTTATAATAGACTAAAAAGTAGAAAATATAACCGATCAACTTCCAATTTTGCACACACTCGTAGTTCGGGTGGTTAATGTGTATGAATGATGAGATGAATAGTTGAGTTAAGGGTGAGTTGATAATAAAGAAGCAATACACGTTACAAAAAATCACAAACAAACACAGAGATGCTGCTGTCAACTAAATTCAACTACTCAAATACTGAACTCATGTCCGTATGCATAATTTCAATTAAACCCAGGTAGCAGAGCTGAGTCGAGTTCAGTCAACCTTAACCCAACTCGACTCCCGTTTACATGTAGTTAGACTTGGGTTCAACTTGAGTTCAACTCATCATGTATAAGTACTAAATGCAATCTGAACTTTTTGTAAAAAAATCAAGAAGACGGTTCCGTTTTTGCAATTATGTTCCACCGAGCCCACGACATGGGTATCAAATGAATACAGTAAACTGTGTGACGTAATTTTAAATCTAATAGAATTGCCATCATAAAATGGCGGAATACATATAATAAATTAAAAAGTAGAAAATAAAATAAATGGTTAAAAAAAATTTTTTAAAAAAAAATTCTTTTCATTAACTAAAAAATGTACTGAAAAGTAAAAAATAAAAAATATTTTAAAGAAAGCGTGAAATTTCAATTTTAATGAAAAAGTTAATTAAAAGAATGGCGCATTTTTCATCAAAAATTGAAAATATAACTGTAAATCGCGTGAGATTTACAATAACCCTCAATTTTTTGCTTTGTTAATTTCAAATTCTAATAAAAATTTTTGATGAAAAATGCGCCATTCTTTTAATTAACTTTTTCATTAAAATTGAAATTTCACGCTTTCTTTAAAATATTTTTTATTTTTTACTTTTCAGTACATTTTTTAGTTAATGAAAAGAATTTTTTTTTAAAAATTTTTTTTTAACCATTTATTTTATTATTCCCATAACACAAATAAATTAAATTTTTTACTTCTTAAAATTTTACATTTTGTGACATATGTTTATATTTCTGTTCCATATTTTATTTTACACTGAAATATTGCTCCCCCCAGCCGATTGAAAGGAATGATGAGACCTGGGGTCTTACACCACAAATGATGTACTGGATGTACGATCGTTAAACCTGTTGTCACTTATGCTGCTATATTTTGATGGCCCAAGACTAAACAGGTTACGTCGATCCTCAAGTGCAGCAAGCTGCAACGGCTTGCTTGTTTCTCCATTACCAGAGCTATGCGGACCTGTCCCACAGCTGCAATGGAAGCAATCATTGGATTGACCCCTTTGCATCTCTCCATAGGGAAATCCGCCGCCATAAGTGCCTTGAGACTTCAGATCTCATCCAACTGGCCCCATACGGTCAAAAGACACATGGATATCCTTAAAAATATCGCAAGCATTTCCATCTGCCATATGGTTAGTCAACTGCGACCATATGGTTAGTCAACTGTGGTTCCAAAGGAAATTCAGAGCGATTATCCCAGATCGCTCTGAGTGGGAGGAAATTATGCTTCCTGGGGATCCAAAACATCTCCACTGGTTTACTGACGGGTCAAAGATGGAACATGGCACAGGGGCTGGTGTCACAGGACCCAACTTCAAGGTCTCGATTGCAATGGGTAAGTAGCCCTCTGTTTTCCAGACTGAAATACATGCCATTGCGACCTGCGCTAGGCTTAACCTTGAGAAAGGTCTGAAAGGCGCCAACATTAAAATCTTTTCTGACAGCCAAGCTGCCATCAAGGCATTCTCAACGTGGAAGTTTTCGTCCAAAATAGTAGCAGGGTGTTTTGACGTACTCCAGATCCTGACCAGAAGAAACGAGGTCTCGCTCTGCTGGGTCCCCGGACACTGGGGTATCGAGGGCAATGAAGCTGCAGACAGCCTCGCGAATCAGGGGTCTGAGACGTTGTCCCAGGGCCCAGAAACCTTCTGTGGCCTCTCTTGGTCCACCTCCAAGTCCTTGATAGAAGAGTGGATTAAGAGAAAAAACCTAGCCTATTGGGAGTCAGTCCCAGGTCTTAGACAGGCTAAAGATCTTATAAGACCCTTTGCCTTAAGGGGCACTATTACTCTAAACAGAGCGGACCTAAGGCTGCTGGTGGGCTATCTCACTGGCAATGTAGAACTGCGGTACCACCTCCACAACCTAAGACCGTCTCAAGAGACAAAATGCCGACTCTGCTTGGAAGGCGACGAGACTTCCACACATATTCTTTGTGAATGTCCTGCTCTGATCTGGCTTAGAAGAAGAACGTTTATCAGAGAGTTCTTGAGCCCTGCCCAAGTCCGATCTTCATCAATTAAAGACCTTCTTGTCTTCATTCGGAAGGCCGATAGTCTGTTCCGCTAGTGGGGTAAGTACACAATAGGCCTAACTTGGCCGCAGTGTTCACCATATGGGTTGCTCTCTCATTCCTTATAATATAATATATAGTAGTACAGTCAATATGCAATTTGCGCTCCGAAAAATGACAAACCGAAATTTGACCTTGAAAGTCGTTAGGGGGGCGTGTCAGAAGCCTACTGAAAAATTATGAAAGTCGCGGTGCATGCATGTATTTGAAGCGAATTATCCCAGAAGTTCCCGATTCAAACGAATGTCCGACAGGGAGACGTTACTTCGCCACTTTTCTTCAACGTTGTGATCGACGCGATTATGCGTGGAGTATTCGATGGAAGACTCGGAGTTCGATAAGACGACAACAACTTTGTATTGTAATGGCTTCTCAAGAGGGCGGATTACCGTTTTCTTCGCACGCCTCGATATGGGTATCAAATGAAAGGGAATCATATGTACAAATACAATAAGGTATATCGTTAGATCCATGGCAGTCACCTCAAGGGGAGAGTTACCATTTTCTTCAGAACCCCTTCGGGATGGGTATCAAATGAAAGGGTATGACAAGTAGAATGCAATAAGCACGACGGCCACATCAAGAGCGCGAGTTACCATTTTCTTCAGAACCCCTTCGTCATAGGTATCAAATGAAAAGGTATGATAAGTAGAGCATCATCTCAAGAGTCCGAATTACCATTTTCTTCACAATTCTTCCGACATGAGTATCAAATGAAAAGTTAGTTTAGTTTTAAAAAGCATTTTATTTACCTTAACATCTATCTTAATATAAATTTAACTAAACGCTGAAAGTTAATTATTCTAGCCTATTCTAATCTATCTACCTCAGCAGGCACTCTAAATTAATCTATGTCTTAAATTAGCTTATGCCTTTCGGCTAAAACTTATCTATTTTAAAACGTTTTTATTAGCTCGCTTTCTTGTCTGCCTGTTTGTCCGCTACAAATCTTGCAATCGATTTTTTGAATACTTCTGGTTACCCGATCACACTGAAATTTTGCACACAGCTTCAGCTCCGATGAAAATGCACTATGGTATACTCATTATACCGTTAGATTCATGGCGGAGGTCTCAAGAGGACGGATTACTGTTTTCTTCAAGGAACAAATTTTGCAATCGATTTTACAAACACTTCCGGGTATCCTATAATGCTGAAATTTTACACACAGCTTTAGCTCACATGACAATGCAATATAGAATATACCTTTAGATCCACGGAGGCCATACCAGGAGGGCGGATTGAAATATTCTTCACAACCCCTTCGACATGGGTATCAAATGAAAGGATATGATAAGTAGAACACCATAAGCAATATAGTATACTCAAAATATCATTTGGTCCATGAGTATACTATATATCGTTTGGTACATGGCGGCCATTTCAAGAGGACGGGTTACCATTTCCTTCACAGTTCCCTCGACATGAGTATCAAATGAAAGAGTATGATAAGTGAAACACCATGAGCAATATAGTATACTCAATTTATCATTTGGTCCATGGCGGCCATCTCAAGAGGGCGAATTACCATCTTCTTCATAACCCCTTCGAGATGGGTATCAAATGAAAGAGTATGATAAGTATTATAGAACACCATAAGCAATATAGAATATTCAATATACCGTTTGGTCCAAGGCGGTCATCTCAAGAGGGCGGATTACCATTTTCTTCTCAACCTCCTCGACATGGGTATCAAATGAAAGGGCATTATAAGTAGAATGCAGTAGGCTATGTTTTTAAATTTATTGCGGTCATTTCAAGAGGGCGGATTACTATTTTCTTCACAACACCCGAGACATGGGTATCAAATGAAAGGGTATGATAAGTGGAACACCATAAACAATATAGTGTACTCAATATATCGTTTGGTCCATGGCGGCCATCACAAGAGGGCGGGCTACCATTTCCTTCACAGTTCCCTCGACATGGATATCAAATGAAAGAGTATGGTAAATAAAACACCATAAGCAATAAAGTATACTCAATTTATCATTTGGTCCATGGCGGCCATCTCAAGAGGGCGGATTACCGTTTTCTTCAAAACCCCTTCGAGATGGGTATCAAATGAAAGAGTATGATAAATAGAACACCATAAGCAATATAGTATATTCAATATATCTTTTGGTCCATGGCGGCCGTCTCAAGAGGGCGGATTGCTATTTTCTTCACAACACCCGAGACATGGGTATCTAATGAAAGGGTATGATAAGTGGAACACCATAAGCACGATAGTGTACTCAATATATCGTTTGGTCCATGGTGGCCATCACAAGAGGGCGGGTTACCATTTCCTTCACAGTTCCCTCGACATGGGTATCAAATGAAAGAGTATAAGTGGAACACCATAAGCAATATAGTATACTCAATTTATCATTTGGTCCATGGCGGCTATCTCAAGAAGGCGGATTACCATCTTCTTCACAGCCCCTTCGAGATGGGTATCAAATGAAAGAGTATGATAAGTAGAACACCATAAGCAATATAGAATATTCAATATACCGTTTGGTCCAAGGCGGTCATTTCCAGAGGGCGGATTACTATTTTCTTCACAACACCCGAGACATGGGTATCAAATGAAAGGGTATGATAAGTGGAACACCATAAACAATATAGTGTACTCAATATATTGTTTGGTCCATGGCGGCCATCACAAGAGGGCGGGCTACCATTTCCTTCACAGTTCCCTCGACATGGATATCAAATGAAAGAGTATGATAAGTAAAACACCATAAGCAATAAAGTATACTCAATTTATCATTTGGTCCATGGCGGCCATCTCAAGAGGGCGGATTACCGTTTTCTCCAAAACCCCTTCGAGATGGGTATCAAATGAAAGAGTATGATAAATAGAACACCATAAGCAATATAGTATATTCAATATATCTTTTGGTCCATGGCGGCCGTCTCAAGAGGGCGGATTGCTATTTTCTTCACAACACCCGAGACATGGGTATCAAATGAAAGGGTATGATAAGTGGAACACCATAAGCACGATAGTGTACTCAATATATCGTTTGGTCCATGGTGGCCATCACAAGAGGGCGGGTTACCATTTCCTTCACAGTTCCCTCGACATGGGTATCAAATGAAAGAGTATAAGTGGAACACCATAAGCAATATAGTATACTCAATTTATCATTTGGTCCATGGCGGCTATCTCAAGAAGGCGGATTACCATCTTCTTCACAGCCCCTTCGAGATGGGTATCAAATGAAAGAGTATGATAAGTGGAACACCATAAGCAATATAGTATGCTCAATGTATTGTTTGGTCCATGGCGGCCATCTCCAGAAGGCGGATTACCATTTTCTTCACATGGGTATCAAATGAGAGGGCATCCCCTCGACATGGGTATCAAATGAAAGGGCATCATAAGTCGAATACGTTACAAGAAAGATCTTAGCGTCATTTCAGACAAACTTATTTTTATTATCAAAACACCGTGTCGACATGGGTTTCAAATGAAAGAGTATGATAAGTAGAACACCATAGGCAATATAGTATACTCAATATCTCGTTTGGTCCATGGCTATTTTAAACGAAAAAACGTGGGGCGCATGCTATAGACAATAGTAACGAGTGTAGAGTAGCTGATTTGAGAAATCTCTCGCATCAATCATGTATGTGCCCCACGTTTTTTCGTTTAAAATCTTACAAATATTTTTATAGCTATTACAAATTCACAATCACATATTTTCAGGGCTATGAGTATGGTATAAAGAATATGTTTGAGGTTCCAAATCTGTATGGGGCTAGGGGCAATTATTTTATACTTTTGAGTTCGTTATAAAAACGTGCTATATTAAAAAGTTTTTTTAACTTCGCAGTATGGGAAGTTATTGTAATCGGTCCGAAAATTTCAACGTATTTTCATCTTTCAAGGCCCCAGGAGCATTTTAAGCAAAAAATTGGGAGGAAGTATGTGACTGTGTGTGTATGTACGGATGTGATCATTTTTTCCTGCACGATATCGCGCGAACCAAAACTGATATCGACTTCGTTGAGGTGTCGTTCGAAGCGTATTAACCGAAATATGATCTGAAAAGATTTTCATGAGATTCGGTCCAGCCGTTTTTTTGTTTTAGCGACGTAAGTGATTTTTGTACCTGCACGGTTCGAATAGTATTAACCAAAATATGATCTGAAAAGATTTTCATAAAATTCGGTCTAGCGGTTTTTTTGTTTAAGCGGCGTAAGTGATTTTTGTACCTGCACATTATGGCCCGAACCACGAAAGATATTGACTTACTGGAGGTGCCGTTCGAAGCGTATTAGCGACAATATAATCTGAAAAGATTTTTATAATATTCGGTCCAGCGGTTTTTTGGTTTAAATGACTTAAGTGATTTTTGTACCTGCACGATACCGCGGCAACTAAAAACTATATCGACTTCATTGAGGTGCCGAAAAACATTAATACCTAATCTTGTAAGTGCGCACATTTAGTTTGTCATTTTAGCGAAAATATTGATAAACAATTGTGACAAATTCTCGGTATTATACATATATTCTATATTGCCTATTGTTCATTTATTATTAAAATATCCAATCATAATATTCAACATCCATCATACTGGGAAGTTGATCGTGTGGACTGAAAGGGTCGAACCCACATCCCAACTAGTTTATCTGTATAATTATTATAATTATATTTTAGGAAAACATTGTCATTTGTAACTTTAATTCTTTTCAAATGAAAAGGTGTTATAGGCAGAATATAATAAGCAATATAGTATACCTAATATGCCGTTAGATCCATGGCGGCCACCTCAAGAGAACGGATTACCATTTTCTGCACAGCACCCGAAAAACGGGCATCAAATGAAAGGGTAGAATAATTAGAACACCATTAAAGTATACTCAATACGTTATGTAGATTAAGCTATATATTATACTAAATAAACCGTTAAATCCATGGCGGCCGTCTCAAAAGGGGGAATTACTATTTTCTTCACACTTTTCCGCATGTATCTGTCATAATATCATCAAGATGGTCAAAATCGATTGCAAAATTTCACAAATTTTCTTTAAAAAAAAACTTTTTAATATATCACGTTTTTGAAACGAACTGAAAAGTATGAAATAATTTCTCCTAGTCCCATACAGACCTCAAACATATTCCTACCACCATACAGAAATTCCTGACAATTTGTGATTATGAATTTGTAATAGCTATGAAAATATCTGTTAGATTTTAAACGAAAAAACCTGGGGCGCATACATGATTGATGCGAATGATTTCTCAACCCAGCTACACTACACTTCGTACTATTGTCTATAACATGCGCCCCCTATTTTTTCGTTTTAAATCTTACAAATATTCTTATAGCTATTACAATTTTACAATCACAAATTTAGAAGCATATATCCTTCTACAAGGTCTAATCTATCTCTGTAACAAATTTCATCAAGATCGATTCAGCGGTTTGGGCATGAAAGCGTAACAGAGAGACGGAGTTACTTTCGCATTTATAATATTATGGATTAAGTCCATAAATTGTCCGGGATCACAATTTATATCGTGTTCTTTACATAATTATTCCAACATAATTAAATTATGAAATATCAAAACCACCTAAACTTTAAAGCAGTTCTTTTTATTTTTACCACATGCTTAAGGAGAGCGGCACGACCAAAACCAGTCGAATTTTTGTGTGCAAATGAACATAACTACACTGCGTTCATCTGAGCCTAACCTTCTATTTTTTTCTTCTACATTACAACATCCGTTCCTTTTACATTGCAAAAACGGCTATGGCATCGGGAAACACAATTTCGTTGTGGTTGGATTGCTTTTATTACCAAGCTGGTTTATTTTGCGACTGTTTTCCTCGTTTTCCTAAAGATTTGGTCGCTTTGTAATTAAATCGCGGCAAATTGCGCAACCAAAACGCAAGTTTGAAAGCAGTCTAGAGAGTTAACTACTTTTTAAAATGCGCCATTTTGCTTTAGGTAAGATGGGATTCCTATACTTTTTTTTTGTTTCCAATTTGATTGTAATTAAATTCTAATAACATTTTTCCTTTCATCTGTCTTTTGTATCCAACTACACATCTCTCCCATTCTTAAGAAATAATCCTATTTAGTGGTTGCTGCCAAGCTGCAGGAAAAATCTTTGAAGGTATTCAGGTACTTCGAAGCCTGATTTCATTATTGCTTCAAATTCTTGGAATTTCTTCAGTCTGGGATTACTGGAATGCAATGAAAAACAGGTCTTGAATATCTCATTAATAGCTAACACCAACAAACAATTTTGAGTTTGGAGGAAAGTTACGGCAAGTTAAACTAAATATTGCAATTTTAATTATTATTTGCTTAAAGTTGCACCCAGGAAGGTAAGAATTCGTACAAGAAGTAGATTTAAGGGCTTAAAAAACCCGAGACGCCAAACAAATGGCGTTTTCATTTTGTTCGTGTTGAAGCTCTTAGCATTTTGTAAATATATGTAGGTATATATTTAATTGTGCGCTGTGTTATGTGGATATACAAAAGTTAAATTTCTAAGGAACATATAATATTTCACGTGCCTCTGAATAAATCGATTTCAGTTTGTTGCGAACCTCAGCGCTTAGATAACCCGAATATTTTTATCTTACATAAAAGGCACTTGTTTCTTGAAACTATCCCGAAACTGGTTACTGTTGTTGGCGTAACTAAATTCTCTAAATGTTGTTAATATTTGTAGTGCTTGCTCGTTATACCGGAGTCCTATAACTTGACAATATGTGTGAGTAACAGAGGCAATGCTGCAAATATACCTTTAAGCCACACTTTAAAAAAACTGATTTACTACACACTTATTATAATACTAGCAGTTCGTGGTAACGCATTTCAATATAGAAAAATCTGGGATAGGAATGAGATATGTATAATGATTCGACAATGCTTTATTTTGGATATACTTTAAAAAAATTCACATACAAAAATGATTATAAAGTCTTTTTGTGGGCAATAACATTGCCCATTTCTTTCCAGAAGGGCTATGAAAAGAATTTGTGCACCAAAGAAATCTCTCAATTATTTGTGTGCACATTTATGTGTATATTTATGGATATCAACAACCGTCTACCTAGTCCATTCAAAAAGCGTGGGGGGAGGGGGGTGTTCCAAAATAAAACCGTTAAGAAAATCGAACTCTAAAGGTTTTTGGGGTCGCTGATCACGAAAATCGTGGTCCCGCGGTCCCATGGGCGTCACCCTTAAAAATGCAAAAAAACACCCCTTTTTAAGGGGTTTTCGCGATTATTTCAATAACAATGAAAACAAATGCAATGAAATACACTTTTTTTAATATTTATTTGCGAAAGTGGTTGATTTGTATTAAATCAAGGCTAACTGTATGATAAGGGGTAACCCTAAAGGGTTGAAACCACCCCTAAATCGGCTAAAAATAGAAAAATTGTAAAAATTACTTTTTTTTTCAAGTTTATGCTTCAAATTCGATTGTGAGAGTACTGTTAGGCAAAAATAAGTTATTTTCAATCCTTAAGGGGTTAAAACTACCCCTACAATTATAAAAAACAGCTTTATATAAAAAAAATTGCAAAAAAAATGTTCTTTTTTTGCTTTTTGGTTCAAATTTGGTTCAATAGGTATTATCAGCCAATAATTTATTATTTTCAAGCCTTAAGGAGGTAAAACTACCCCTACATTAAAATTGTAATTGAAAAAAATGCAAATGCATTTTTTTATATAAAATTGATTTTTATAATTGTAAGGGTAGTTTTAACCCCTTAAGGGTTGGAAATAACTTATTTTTGCCTAACAGTACCCCCACAATTGAATTTGAAGAATAAACTTGAAACAAAAAAGTAATTTTTACAATTTT
>CATLJY010000422.1:206825-236437 GCA_949987705.1 Thereva unica | reverse complement strand
TTGAATTTAAATTCGAACAAATCGTGAATTTTATATATTTATTGTTTTTGTAACCGAATTTCGGTAACGGGGATCCCAACTAGTAATGAATTAATACATAAACAAAATAGCATAAACTTAACATCTTCAATTTGAATTGCTGCGTAAACAATTATTGCCCAGGTAACATACAAAATTGCTACCTATAGTCCATTCAAAACGCGGGGGGGGGGGGGTGTTCCAAAATAACACCGTTACGAAAATCGAACCCTAAACGTTTTTGGGGTCGCTGATCACGAAAATCGAGGTCCCGCGGTCCTAAAATTAAATTTTTTTTTTACAATTTTTGCCATTTTTCGCCGATTTAGGGGTAGTTTCAACCCTTTAGGACTACCCCTTACCATAAAGTTCGCCTTAATTTAGTATAAATCAACCACCTTCGCAAATAAATATTAAAAAAAGCGCATTTCATCGCATTAGCTTTCATTATTATACAAATAATCGCGAAAACCCCCTAAAAAGGGGTGTTTTTTGCAATTTTATGGGGGACGCCCATGTTTTAGGACCGCGGGACCTCGATTTTCGTGATCAGCGACCCCAAAAACGTGTAGGGTTCGATTTTCCTAACGGTGTTATTTTGGAACACCCCCCCCTAGTTTTCAATGAACTATATTGTAGGGGTAGTTTTAACCCCTTAAGGGTTGAAAATAATTTATTTTTGCCTGACAGTACGCCCACAATCGAATTTGAAGCATAAACTTGGAAAATTTTTTTTTACAATTTTTGCCATTTTTCGCCAATTTAGGGGTACTTTCAACCCTTTAGGAGTACCCCTTACCATTAAGTTCGCCTTAAGTTAGTATAAATCAACCACCTTCGCAAATAAATATTAAAAACAGTGCATTTCATCGCATTAGTTTTCATTATTACTGAAATAATCGCGAAAACCCCCTAAAAAGGGGTGTTTTTTGCATTTTTAGGGGTGACGCCCTAATTTTGGGACCGCGGGACCTCGATTTTCGTGATCAGCGACCCCAAAAACGTTTAGGGTTCGATTTTCTTAACGGTGTTATTTTGGAACACCATAACGCGCGTTTTGAATGGACTACTAAGCAAAATTGTTCCCATAAAATCGAAATATTTTTAATCCATCGCGGCTGGAACGGAAGAGTCGTCAAATTACATTGTGCGCGTGTTTTGATCGAGATTTGTTGGTTGACGATAATTTTTTTGCATTTCTTAACATAACCTATAAATCACTTGGGTCTTCAAATTAATGACATAAAGCTATTGAAACTAATAATTTATGCATGAAATTATTTAAAATCTTGTTACTAGGCACCAAATAAAGAACTTTATATTCATCACGTCGTAATCGTTTTGATTAACATGATAATTGACAGTTCCTTTTGACAATGCAAATACACTACAAACAGCAATCCATAATCGCCGGGACTCAAACCTCTGGTACAAATTGGCAAGAGGGGGAAGCGAAAATTTCCCCTCTTTTTTCGAGCCCGAAAAAGTAAGCGAACACGAAATGGCGCAAATGGGATCCCGAGGGATCCCATTTGAAGTAAGCGAACAGGCTTTGTATATTGCACTTCGTCCTTTACTCGAAGCACTTCCCATACTTGAAGAATTCTCGGCTTTGAAGCGGGGAATCCCTGGATGAATGATTGAGGCGCAAATCATTGACTCCCATTCGAGCTTGTGAGTGAGCACTTATAATTTCCTCATTATAAAATCACAGGTGGAGAAAAGGCGAGGTGAGCATGAGTGAACCTATGTACATATATACATAGACTAATAGCTCGAATGTAGAGGTCCGCCAAAAGAGTTTATGCCGGAGCGCGCAGCTGGGGAAATTAAAGCTGCACACAAATAAAAATTGCGCACATATTGATAAGAAATGCGCTTGTGCATTTTCAAATTTCCCCTTCGAAATTTGTTACGACTAGGCTAAGGGACGGGAACGGCATGCGGGGATTCTACTGCGCATGGAAAACGCGACTTTCTCGGCATCGCATTCGGCATTTTTGAATTACAATAAGCCAATTTGTATTTTTGGATTCTATATAATAACTGCTATAGAAGTACGTAGGTTTTTTTCGATATATTAATTTTTGGCCAAATGGCGCACTTCCAAAGGGGAAACTGAAAAATTTGCCTAAAAATTCATCAGATAATTGTTAATAACAAATGAACTATGCAATATAAAAAGAAAATCCTACGTACTTCTATAGACAATGCATTTTTCAAGATATATTCAATTTTTCAAGTAAATCGGTTGAAAATTGTCTGAGTTATGTTTCCGGCAAACTTAAAAAATGCAGTTTTGAGATACACGCGTTTGAAGTTTTGAATAGTAGAAAATCATGAATAATTTTACCAGTGGGATATGTACTAAAATTCGAAAACCGAGTACTTACAGATATTTCCCGACCATAATCTTTTGGGACATAATCTTTGGGGTCGTAAGGGACAATTTAACAAAAAAAAATGAGTTTTCGAAATTTCTAGAGTGGCCTAACCCCTTAAATAAACATTGTTAAAATTAAACTATGTGTGTGTGCTATCAATTCATTATATCGTTTTTCAGCAAATCCATTGGAGACAAAACGTGTACTTGTTGGTCGGTTTGTTAATACGTTGCAACTACTTTGTTATATCCTAAGCATTTAAGTATCTCTCATTAGAGCATGCACTCATTCAATTAGTTTTCATAGTCTGATTAATTACATAGAACGTTTTTCTCGTTCTACTTTTCTCATTTATTTACAATTAATCTATGAACTAATTATACAAAAGAGGAAGTCGTGACGGCGCCACATCTAGAGGAAGTCGCGACGCCGCCGGATCATCCCGATAAATTCTACATTCAGTTGAAACCAACACCAAGGGCTTGGTAATGAAAACAGCTTTACGAACATGTTCTCCGTCTCGAGAAAGTGTAAATGCTTAAAGTAAATTCTGAATTAATTTGATAAAATTTTAATCTCTGCTACTGGTATCGTGGAGTGCGTAATCTTCAGTAATTATCAAAATGAACTTGTGAGTAGTTTTAGCAGTCTTGGTATTGAAAATAAAAGAAATCACAGCTGTAGCTTTATCAGTTTAGTCGTTCGACAAATTTCACAAAATTTATTTCAGAAGTTATGTTTGCTAAGTTCATTAACTCAACAGAAGCAAAAAGTAACAACAAATTAAATTCAATTAAGGGCCTTTGTGAATTCAGTGACTAAAATTGAGTGTCGATAATACAGTATTTAGTCTTTTGGCGAGGAGACTAAATTTTTTGACAGTTGACTAAATTGATGTTGAATTTTTTTCAAAATAGTTCAATACAATGGAAAATAAAGTGAAGAACTAATAGCCTGTTGTCAATAATTATATAAAAAGCATATAATATAAATTAAAAACGAAAATAATAATGTCAATTGAATTTAGTCGTCAAAAGAATTCACACAGCAATTCCCTACATTAACGACAAAAATTGCAAAATTTAGTTTAGTCATCAATTTAGTCCCAATTCACACAGGCCCTAAGAAATAATATATTTCCAAAAGATTCTAGATAATATCTTAGCAGTAATTCTTTCCTTCTGCAATATCTAGAAGATGGAGTAATAAGGTAGAAAGTTGTCTATAGTCCTAAGCTATCTCTGTTGCTCACGGCTCAATGGGAAAAGATGCTCATTTCCTTAACTTTTACGTAAACGACGCGGTCTCCATTCGCTCCAACTCACTTCATAGGTTTCATGAGGAGGCGACAGTACTCTGCGTTAGTCCCATGGCTTCAATAATGCAAGACAATCAAGATGATGCATAGACACCTTTACTTTTAGTCTAAGATCCGGTATAAGAAATATATACCCTCATCTGTTATTTGATGATGACAACTATTATATGATAGATAATATATACATTGATAAAACGCACATGGGTTGCCTAGCTAAATCGCGTACTGAAGGTGTTAAATAAAAGATATTGTAATTATTTTTTTGGGCCAACTACCCTCATTTGTTAATCATAAAATTCGATCATTAACTGACAGAATATGACCCAAAGAAGAGTAAAAATAGGGGTTGCCTGATTTCTACCGGGCCCAATTGTGGGGTTGCCAGGTATAAACAGGCAAGCAAGCGTAGATAATATACCCTCATCTGTTATTTAATCAATTTTTTTATGTAATGAAAGGTTATTTCATTCCCTATCCAACAGTATTAGGTTGCCTCAGCAAAAGTGTGGCACAACGAAGGTTGCCTAGATTTTAGAGTTCTTCTGAAAGAACTCTTTTTCCGATTGTGTGAGCGCAGCTGCATTGATCAAATGCTAGATTCAAATTAGATTAAATATTAATAATGATTTTTTTTTATTCACACATTAATTTAACAGCAACAACAACAAAATTATGGAATGCAAACTATATAAAAACTTATTCCGACTCAGACTCGTCAGAAGTGCCTATCTCAAAATCTATTTCCATTTCTTCATCGCTCTCTTTTTTTTGAATTTTTTGAGAATATCCTCAACTTGTAAGGGCGTTGGATCACCTACGAACCACGTTCACTTTAAATAGTTATCAAAAAACCAACCGCATTCCTCAGGACGCATATTGATGAAGTTCCGTTTTTGTGAAATTAATCAACTAAGGCTCGAGTTGCATTATCATTGTTTCCGTAAGAAATATGGAATCAAGCGATGCTGTTAGTCGTCTATGTACAAGTTTTGCTAAAGCCAGTGTGCGTACAAAAGGAAGAAGAGCGGAAAAAATGCGAAAACTCTACGGATCACAGAGGACAAAAGTTCAAGTTCCCGCTGCTGTCTGTTCCTTCGTCTTTCCACTTTTATATTTTTATAAGTTTTCTTACCTGTAAGAAGGGAATAAGGTAAATGTACCATATTTCAGGCTATTAAGGAGCTTTAAAATTTGTATATTAGTTTGTAACTGTTGGAATGAAGGTAGCCATGTAGTACAGGAAAAATAGTAAAAATAGCGGAAATGTTTGGGTACAGGCTGAAAATTGGCACGGAGCTTCCTTTTAGGGTTCTTAATAGGGGTTATAAAGTCTACCGATTTTCTACCCCGGGAACCTTTCTTTCTAGGGGGTTTTAGGGTCAAAATATCTGTTTTTTGCAAATGCATCTGAAACCGTAAGTCCTATCATAAAAAAATGTTCACAAAGTTTGTAGCTCATATAATTTTCTACAAAAAATGTTATTATACATTTTGCCGTACGTATTGCCATTCATGAGATATCACCGTTTTAAAGATTTAAAATATTCATATGAGCTCATTCATGACTTTTTTTTTTTTTTTTTATGTGGCAGTGCTAAGCTCAGGAGTCACCCTTTGTACTACTAGTCCGTCATGTCATTTGTCACGTCATGGTGCAATGTCTAGCAGTAAGCTTAGTACGGGGGAGGGATGAGGGGGGGGGGGCGTAGGTTAAGGATTAAAAGGTACGGGGGGGTTTTGAAGAAGGTGGTGATGAACCCTGCGTTTGAGCTCTTGGATGTTGTAGGAGTTCGGAAATACTGACTGCGAGAGGTTATTCCACAGCCGAGTTGTTCTATTAACAAACGAATTCATATCTTGTTGAGTGCGTGAAAAGGGTAGTTGTAGGTGAAGGGAATGAGACGAGTGGGCTAATCTGGTGTTGCGGGTATAAGATTGCCGTGGAGGCAGGAGAGCGTTTAACTCGGAGGAACAGTCACTGTGGTAGTAGCGATAAAATTTTGTCAGTGCTGCTACATTCCTACGGTGGCTCAGGGGGTCGATGGTGGAGCAGGCGGTGTCGTCATCAATTAACTTGAGCGCCCTTTTTTGCACCTTATCTAACCATGCCAAGGTGGTTATTGGGGCGCCGCCCCAAACGAGGGAGTTATATTCGAGAAGAGGCCGAATGTAGGATTTATAAATAACAGCACGGGCCGATGGCTGGAGGAGGAACTTGCACCTCTTAAGAAATCCCAAGCACTGGGATGCTTGTTTGGCGATTTGGAATATGTGGTCATTCCATCGCAAGTCTTTGGCTAAAGTCACGCCTCAGATGTGTAGGGATGGGTCGGCCTTTAGTACCACGTCATCCACTTTCAAGGATGGTGAGGTGTTGAACTTCTTTTTGGAGATAAGACAGTACTTGGTTTTGTCGGAGTTGAATTCAACACGATTCTTCTTTCCCCACTCTAGAATCAGCTTAATGTCATTTATAATCGACTTGGACATTAGTTCGCGGTCATCAAGACAGGATTTGGCATGAGTCTGTCTTGTATCGACGCTGTACGAGTAACGTAGAGTACCGTCGTCAGCGAAGCTGAGGAGTGGGTTGGAGGGGATTGAAAGAAGGTCATTTATAAATATGAGAAATAGGGCCGGTGATAAAATTGACCCCTGGGGGACCCCCGCAGAGATCGGGAGGGATGCGGTTTGTATAGGTTTTCCGACGTTCAAGTTGGACTACTTTTCTAATTTTTTCAGGGGTCATTCCTGGATGTATTTGGAGGAAAAATGTGTTCTAGATAGGGGGCTAACCACTAAGATACAGGGTGTTCGTGAAAAAACAATGTCTTTTTTTGTCATTTATTTAGAGTTGAATAACTCCTAGACCAATTATCGTAAACCAATATACTTAGACTCATCTTTTAGGTCAAAGTGTATTCTTTTATTTGATATAAAGATCAGGAACTTGAGTTGCTCCGTTTAGAAGATATGTAGGTTCAAAGCATGAGCGAAATGTTTAAATGCCTAATGATATTTTTTTATTCAGTGCCTGGCTGGACTTTTCAGCTAATTTAAAAAAAAGAATGAGCAGCTGATCTTTGGTTATTGGAAACCCAATTCCTGCCAATTGCGTCGCCCATTAACCAACTAGGTTCTTTTCCTTTATATGTAGAGGCCCTGTATATTATGATAGTTCCACGCTGGATAGACTCCAAACCTTTTGTAAACTGTTCTTCAGTGTATTTTCTTGGTCATTTTTACATGGGAAACAGGTGTCTCAACGAACTTGATGTCAGTAAATGCACTGGCTCGGACAATATACCCTCTTTGGTTCAAAAGAAATGTGCGTAACTTCTGCGCAAACTTTTTCTCCTGTAAAATTTTCCGAAATCGATCCAGACCGTCGGAAACTAACTCAAGTTTAGCCCATACAGAAAAAATGTGAATCTAACGACACTACCGTCCAATAGCAATTACTTCTATTATCTCCAAAGTGATGGAGGCAATAATCTAACTATATTATAAACGATAAGCGTTTTTCGTCGTTCTGTCGGAGCATCTCAGAGTATTCATCGTTTTGTTAAGTTTGGTCTGGTTGCTCTAGATATCTCCAAAGCTTTCGACAAAAGTATGGCACTCCGTTCTGCTGAGAAAACCTCAGGCTATAAGTGTCGACTTAGGAACTGGACTGAGAATTTCCTCTCTGGCCAATCAATCAAGACGATATTAGATGGCCTCAGACCTGATACCACAACATTTCTGCCGAGGGTTTTCCGGGCTCTAAAAATAAAGTACTATCTCATTTCAAATAAAACCTTTACCAACCTTCCGTCTGTGGACGGTGCGAATTTAATGACTGATCCATTTCTTATAATCTTCGGCATAACTTTAACTGAGGTTCCAAATCGCCAAAAAAGTATTTTAATGCATGTCAAGGTAGTATTGGTGGCCCTGGTACAGATTGTTTATTCCTAAAAATGCAGGTTTTACCCAACAGAATCATAAATAGCCATTTTTCCAGGAAAGTGGGACTACAGGTGTCGCCAGTACACATTAAAAGATAAAAAAATTTCTGAATTGCGATCGGTCATAATTTAATGGCGGGATGCTGTACATAGTAAAATAATACACGAGCTCTAGTTATAAATACGGAAATGTTTAACTCAACACGATTCTTGTGGGACTACATTAAAATTGCTCTAGAATCACCCTTTGTGTCACTAGTCCGTCATGTATCGCATATTTCAAAAAAACATATGTATGGAAAGAACAAAAACAAAGAACAAAAAAATCTTCTTACAGAAGAACTCTAAAATCTAGGCAACCTTTGTTGTGCCACACTTTTGCTGAGGCAACCTAATACTGTTGGATAGGGAATGAAATAACCTTTCATTACATAAAAAAATTGATTAAATAACAGATGAGGGTATATTATCTACGCTTGCTTGCCTGTTTATACCTGGCAACCCCACAATTGGGCCCGGTAGAAATCAGGCAACCCCTATTTTTCCTCTTCTTTGTGTCATATTCTGTCAGTTAATGGTCGAATTTTATGATTAACAAATGAGGGTAGTTGGCCCAAAAAAATAATTACAATATCTTTTATTTAACACCTTCAGTACGCGATTTAGCTAGGCAACCCATGTGCGTTTTATCAATGTATATACTATTATCTATCATATAATAGTTGTCATCATCAAATAACAGATGAGGGTATATATTTCTTATACCGGATCTTGCACTATTTTGCCTAAAGAGAATATCGAACGAGGAGCCAAAAAGGCCAAAGCCTCTAAGGAACCCCAGCTTTGATGAACGACGAGAGGGCTTTGGGGTACCCATTCAGGCTGCTTCAAAACCTCATACAGCGCTGCAATCACAAGTGTTTTTATTGGCTGAGGCTGCTAAAATAACAAGCAAAGCAGCACCAGAGAAGCATGCTGCATGTTCATCTCATGTCCTAAATTGCTGCACGCTGCTAATTTTGATGTTTTGATACGGCTTTTAGCCTCGAAACCTGGGTAGAGCCAAACTATCGGAGATGGTGTTGCAGCACATCTTTCAAGGCAAGGAAGGGAGAACGCCCTGTTATGGGAAGGAAGGAGTCTCAAGCTAATTCCAGCTGCGCATATCCCGAGGAGACCTAGAGCCCGCATCGGGTTACCTAAAGCAAATAGCGACTCTGGAAATCTAACCAAGTGACTCCAGCCCCAAAACCCTGCAATTCCCATGGACTACATTGTGATTTTCAAACCGACGAGCCGCTTAAGAATAGCATTTCATTCTTTATGCTTACAAATGAGGAGTTTCTGGAGGTATTGGAGAGGAATGAAAGATGATGAAAGATTTGTCATCAGGCACGCCATAGAAATAAAATTCAAAAAGCCCAGCCCAGAGAAGGATCAACTAATCAATTACGTCCATGGAGCATCTGCATATGCTTGAAATCGTGAAGATTAGTCTACAACATTCCAAGTCATCGCACAGAAACCCAGGGATTAACTGAAATAAGTCCGGTCAAGTTCTAAGAGTGAAACTCTCTAAAGATTTTGAAAAGACTATCTATACGGCCCTGTAAAGTGCAGAAGAAATAGTTTTCCTTCGTGGTAAAATGAAGATCTCTCGAACTTAGGTAGATAACAAGAGATATCATAAATAGCTGCTACAAGTAGGCCTTTTGTTAGACCTACAAGGATTGACTAAAGCTGTACTGTACATGATAACTTTGCAATCGGTCGATATCTCGTTCTTGGTGCTCCCCAACTGTATTAAAAGATTTTTAGAATAAGTACATCAGGGGACACAGAAGGTCCCCTGCACAGGATTTTAGACCAGCATGGGGAATACCGTCAGGACCGGACGAAAAATCCCGTAGGAGTTCGTTAATATGTTTTAAGACAGTCTCTCTGGAAATAGAGAGATAAGTTATGAGCCACTTGAGATGCATTGCTATGCCGAAAAATGTTTACGTCTGGTTGAAAGACAAGGGGACGAGAAAGATTTAAGGGAGAACGATGCGAACATTCTACAAATCTGATGGATGGATGGATTTGTACTGCAGAAGCCCTCGTGTTGCATGGTGTTAGTTTAGTTATTAATTTTTTTCTTAGTATTGAGAAATTTAAAGAATGTTCTGGGCTCACCATCCAGTTTGTCTTTCATATTACTGAGGTACTCCTTGGAGAGAGCTTCGGAGAGTGCGTGAAATTGGTCATAACACATCGTGGGTTTTGGATCTCATTCCTCTTACGTTTTGTTAATAGAGGGTGAGCGTCTTAAGTTTTTTTTAAACCTGGAGTGCGATGTACACGTGTACGGGCAACAAAGTATTTAGAGAATGCACCGGGAGACCAGAACGTTAGGCCCAAAAGTTTTTCAGCGGTATTGGTCGGTGCAGACAGAACAAAGGACGCGACCGGTTTGGAAGAATTATCTATGGTTACGCTTCCCACAGGCTTTTGGGTAGTTAGAAACCAGGCTAGAGCCAGTATCCACCGAAAGGCTATCTTCGGGTATTATATAAAGGCCTACGGTATTACCAACCTCAGGAGTATCAGAGGCTGGAGGCTCGCATTGTACCTATGTACCTCCATACAATGAGCGGCACAGAAATACTTACTATCGAAAACACCAATTTTTTTTGATAATAAGTTCAGGGCTGTGTAATTTTGAGTCACTATAATGGATAACGACTCGACTTCAGTCCTGACACGCATCGTAAATCTTTTAATAACATTTAGTACTGCAGATAGGAGGGCCGATAAATCATAGCCATATGTAATGTTGAAGTCGATTCACATGCGTTATTAAGACGGCGAAAATTAATGCGCGCAGATCGAATTTTCTTGGGCTCATAGAAGCGAAACGACTGACTTTGTAATCTTGTGTCACATTGGCCACACCATCATCTTTGATTGAAATGATAGCCAAATTGGGCAATCGGTGGTCGGACATGTTGTTCCGGAAATATGATTTTATCAATTTTAGCTTGGAGAAGCTTCGCTCCATGGTAGCGACTCCAACTAGAATTGTGCTGAAAACGCGTAAAGC
Organism: Thereva unica; assembly: GCA_949987705.1. Lineage (NCBI taxonomy): Eukaryota > Metazoa > Arthropoda > Insecta > Diptera > Therevidae > Thereva > Thereva unica. The sequence continues at coordinate 225,682 of CATLJY010000422.1, read as the reverse complement.
GATCACAAGTTTCGGGAATAGTTCCATAATACTTCTCGAGCATAACGAATTTAAAATTTCAATTGGGCTACAAATGCCTTTGCAAGCTTCGGAAGTAATGGAAGCGAAATTGTTTGGACGAATCAGCAATCGTTATGACTTGAATTTCGTACGAGAATTGTCTTGGGACGCGGGTGTGCGTACATTTTCTGCCGCAGGAAAATCTACTAATACTCCCAATTCATTTGCGAAATCAGCATCCTGGGCACAAAAATATGGTACGGCACCGGCGAACCGTCCTCTGGCAATTCTGAATTGGGCAAACGGCCCAAATGCCGCCTGATGACGCTGATTTTCGACATCGCTTTGGTCAGTTTAATCGTTGCGGATTGTAAATATCGCTGCCAGGACGTCTTGCCAAATAACGACTTCGCATTAGCAGTAAGTAATTTATAAGAGCTGAATTTGTGCGCTATACTTTGCATTTGATGAGCGCTTACCAAGTCGGATGATGTGCCACTTTCTACGGCCACTGTATTGTTCTACAGTGCGGTAACAATTTGCGGAACATTTTCGACCAAACAATTGGTGGCATTCTCTCGACATATAGGAATGACTGCTGATGGATACTGCTGAATGGCACAATTTTTCTCCAGAAATAGAAAATCTTTTTTACGTAAACAAAATATTTTTCTTTGAATTTCAGAGAAAACTAGTTTGGATGTGGGTTTGACTCCTTGGGTCCACACGATTAACTTCCCAGTATGATGAACGAAGATGGAATAAACTGACTCTTACAAAATACATAGTTATGCGTTTAGCACTAGTGGGAAATTGACTAGTATCAGAACTGGTGACAAAGCAATCCTGAGAGTAGCTAGTTCAAATAACTGTAATAGTTGAAAATCCACAAGATTTTTCTAGAGCATTTTTTTTCCTGAACGTTAGCAATCAAACATTTCCTCCGTATTTCGTTCGCTCCGCTATAACGGGTGTTCGAATTTGTATTGAGCGTGTTGAAGCGCCGGCGCCGTTGATACTCTGGGAAGCGAATGATTTCATTTGGAATTTCGTAAGCATTCCGGAGATATAGGCAAAACTAATCAATGCAAAGTACTTGTCAGACTGAACCAAAGAGAACAAATTTTGTAGTAGCTACTGAAAATCTCGGGATGAACAGCAATTTCCTGAAACTGTATAACGTGTAGAATACAATTCCCCGTCAAAAAGTGCTGATTCCAGGTTTAAAAAATTCGTGATGTTTGTAAAGAGTAACAAAATTTTTGCACGATTTTTAAAGGTTGTCAGATTTTGACAAGTGATTTTTTGTTGGAGGGCTATCACTCTGCAGAACCCAAAAAAGAAAACTTCGCTTAGAACGGGTCTCATTCTATCGAGTTTATTAGATATTAGCAAAACTTATCTATTTAAAGTCTTTCTGACACTGAGCCGAGGTTTTCCCATTTAAACAAACTAGTGGGATGTTGTGCCTAGAGACTAGCCACTAATTACGCTTTTTCATTGGTATTTTTTGTGTTGAATAACACTTCAAACTCGATGACAATATATTAAGTGGAGATTGTGAAGAATCGCGAAAACACGCAAACAAATAACTTGGAAAACTAACGCATCTTTCATGGAGATGCTGATGAAAGAATTATACAATAATTACCCGCCAAGAATTTGAAAGATTTGATATATTTTAATTGCACCCCATCTATGACAAAGAATAGTGAACACTCCATCTATGGCAATATTACATCACTCTTCGTTTTACCTGTGATTATCAATTTCCATAAAATATACAAAATACAATTCATAAATAATAGAAAATCTGTTGTCATAAATCAGTTGTTGATTGGAATGTACCTTTTTACGTAAAGGCCCTCATACACGGTCAAATTGGATGTACAACCAGATTTTCATCAAACCCATAAACCCAACGACGCCCTTCGATGTACATCCAATTTGCCCGTGTATGGGGGCCTGAAGAATGAATAAATATGTTTATTGCCACATTCCTACAAGTTTGAGTTTGGAGTATTGGAAAGGCGCTAGATCGGGGTGCGAAAGGACCAGGATTCAATTCTTGGTGAAGAAGCCTCTTAGTTTATTATAATTTTTTTGTTATTCTGAAAAGATACATACAAATTTAGTTAATAAAAACTACAAAATATGCTTTTAGACAAAGGGCTGCAAAAATTTTTATATATGGGGAAAATCGTTTGTAAAATTTTTGTAAAATGTTAAAAATTCTGAAAAAAATCACTTTCTTATAGTGATGGACTATAAGGACGGTCTTAAATACATCGTTCGTGCAATTAAATTTATAAATTTTCATTCATTTCAGTAAGCGTTTATATACCCTGGTAAAAATTAGATATCTACTTTTCGTTTTAAACCTTCCAAATGTTTCGTTTAAATCACACAAATCCACAGCGAAGTTCGATAAAATTGAATTTTTGTTTTGGTCTACAGCACCACTATAAACTATAATAAAATGAACAGCATATAAAATATGCATATAAACAATAAATACTTTATATTATTTCCGCGAAATTATATTAATTATATTAAAAGCCGCCGAAGAGCCTTAAAAAATCAAGAAAATGATATTTTTTCACTTTTAATTAAATAAATGTTTATGTTCTCCGGAGTATCATTATTAAATAATATAATTTAGTGCGAAATAGAATCAAAACATGTTACACCGAAGTAAAAAAAAATTCTATTTCACCATTGTGCGGCCGAGGATTGAACTTGGTTCCCCGGGATAGCATTCCTGCGCCTTACCTCTAGGCTACCGATATATGGACTTTATTAGAAATCTCTTTTTTGTTGTTAAATATACTTCCGGTTGAAATTTCCAGACCATTGCCTCAGTTTTAGGTCTTTTGACCAAGAGCTACATTTTCAGATATGGCCCAAATCTGTAGCGGCAGTACTTTCTGAGATGAAAAAAGGTCACAGACGGACAGACGGACAGAGCCTCCGTATAAGCTTGTTTTTTGAAAAAGCTAAAATCGACCCGACCAAATGTTATGAAATTTTTTTCAGGGCTCTTTTCGATAATATTCTTCTCTCGGCACCTCAAAGAAGTCTTTATAGTTTTTGGTTGGCGCGGTATCCTGCAGGCACAAAATTCACGAACGTCGTTTAAGCAAAAAATGGTTTGACCGACTTTTATGAAAATCTTTACAGATCACAATTTGGTTAATGCTCATGGCACCTCAACTAAGTCGATATCTTTTATAGTTCACGCGATATCGTGCAGGTATAAAAATCACATTTAAACCAAAAAAACGGGTCGACCGTATATTATAAAAATCTTTTCAATTTATAAAACAATTAATCCTATTGAATTATTCTTTTCAATTTATATTGTCTCGAATATGCTTCGAACGGCACCTCAAGTAAGTCGACATCTTTTGTGGTTCGGGCGATATCGCGCAGGTACAAAAATCACTTATGTCGCTTAAACCAAAAAACAGTTCGACCAAATTTTATAAAAATTCAGCTCATATTTCCGTTAATACGCTTCGAACGACATCTCAACGAAGTTGTTATATTTTTTGGTTCGCGCGATATCGTGCAGGAAAAAATGACCACATACGTACGGACACACACACACACATCTTCTTCTTCACTTCTTTAAACTCCTTTAATCCCTCATGGGACATAGGGCGGAAACAGTTGCCCTCCAGCGGACTCGGTTTTGCGCGACAGCTCTTAGCTCCGACCAGGATCTCCCAGTTGTTGCGGCTTCTTCTAGTAGGGTTCTCCTCCACGTTGTTCTAGGTCTTCCGACTCGAAGGGAACCTTGCGGATTCCAGTCCTGTTTGGCTAGATTTTCGTTTTCGCGTCGCAAGGTGTGGCCAACCCAATTCCATTTCCTTCGCCTGATTTGGTCGTCTATCCTTTCTTGGCCGGCACGGCGTCATAGTTCTTCGTTTGAAATTCCATCTTGCCAGCGGATTTTTAGGATACGACGAAGGCATCTGTTGACGAAGACTTGTAGGCGCCCTGTTATGATTTGGGTGACTTTCCATGTTTCGCAACCATACAAAAGAACTGCCTTAACGTTGGAGTTGAACAGCCGCAATTTGGTGTAAGTGGAAATCACTCTATGCATATGCGCCTCGTGCTTTATTTATTCTGGAACTGACGTCTTCTTCTGCCCCACCATTTTCGGTAATAATGCTACCGAGGTAGCAGAATTTATTTACCAGTTCCACGTTCCAGTTCCACAGTTCCACGTCACGGTTATTCAGCCCTGTTCGTTCAATGGTGTTTGCATTTATCCGCATTTCTTTAGTTTGAGTCGGATTTAGCCTTAAGCCTGCTGGACTACTTTCTGTTGCCTAATTATTTAACATGATTTTGAGGTCCTGGTGTCTGTGGGTCAGCAAACAGACATCATCGGCGTAGTCGAGATCCTTAAGGCGGTCTACCAAACACCATTGTATGCCGCCTGTTCTATTATCTAGAGGGCCGACAAGGGTGTCATTTATTACTATAAGAAATAGTAATGGCGAAAGTAGGCATCCTTGTCTTACTCCTGAGCTCACCTCGATGGGGCCCGAGTGGCGATTCTTATTGGCTGTGCATTGTTGTTGTTTTCCTGAGGTTCCTGTGTAAGTGAACCATTCAGGGCGGCGAAGAAGTAATCTCTCCAAATTTGGAGTTGCTCCTCGTCGCTGCACAGCAGCCTTCCATCCGCACTCTTAACGGCATGTTTTTTAGTAGAGTGCTTTCCCAAGAGCTTTTTAGTGATTTGGTACAGCACCTTACTGTTGCCTGTGTTTGCCGCGTTTTCCGCTTTTTCTGCGAGCTCATTTATCTGCTGCCTTTTATCACGCCGGACACTTCTCTTAACCTCCCGATGTAATTGGGAGTATTCCCGTTCTAATTGGTGACGTCTTTCCGGGTCGTTTGTAGAGTTTACGTTATTTTTGAGGGCCCTTCTGCGTTCTATTTTTTGCCAGGTTGTGTAAGAGATCAAGTGTTGCTGGTTTCTTTGGACATAACCGATGCTCATTTCCGCAGCCGTCAATATCGCGCCCTTCGTCGTACTCCACAATTCCTCAATATTTATGTCGTCAGAAACGATTTGTTGTTTTAATCAGTCTTGTAGGTTTCCAGCAAATTCCCGCTTTTTAACGCTCTCCCGCAGGAGGTCTACGTTAAACCGTCTAGGGGTTCTAGCAGTTTGTTGCACGCTTCTGATTGGGGCGATTTTAAGGCGAATAGTTGCTACTACCAAATGGTGGTCGCTTCCAGTATCCGCTCCCCTGAAACTCCTGACATCCACAAGAATAGTTCTCCATCTGCGGCTGACGGCCACGTGATCTATCTGATTTCTCGTTCTACCATCGGGCGATACCCAGGTCTCTTTGTGTATCTTCTTGTGACAAAAGTAAGTTCCACCTACCATGAGTTGGTGGGAACTACAAAAGTCTACGAAAAGCTCACCATTGTTATTGGTAACTTGGCTTAGGCCTTGGTTTCCAATTGTGTGTTCAAGGCCGGTGTTGTCACGGCCGATCTGTGCGTTTAAGTCACCCATTAAAACAATGATGTCTCCCCTTGGAATAGAGCGAAAAACCTCATTCAGTCGCATATAGAACTCGTCCTTGATGTCATCTTCTGCCTCTTCAGTTGGAGCATAGCATTGGACTACCGTAGTACTTCTTAGTCTGGTACGCAGGCGCACGGTAATAATCCTCTCAGAAACTGGTGACCAGCTAATGAGGCTGGACCTGGCTTCTTTGGTGAGTATTACGCCAACGCCACTCCTACGGCTTTCAGTTTTGTTTCTACCAGAATATAAGAAGGACTCACCGTTTGGGCAGATATGTTCCCCCGCATCGGGCCATCTGGTCTCGCTAAGTCCCATGATCTTGATTTTATATCGATTCATCTCGTTGAGGACTTCATCCAGCCGTCCCTCAGCAAGCAGTGTTCTCACATTCCATGATCCGATTCGTGTCCTTGTTCGAAAAGCAAAGGTCGTCGTCGTGTTGTCCATCCGGTTCCGAGGCATTGTTTGCCGGTTCGTAGCAATGGTGTTTTTTATGGGAGCGGGTTGCTAACCCTCAGCCCAACCGACTTAAAACTCTGTTTTGTGGCGCAAAGAGCTCGCCATTTGCCCGTCTCCCGTTAGCTCCTTCCGAAGAAGTACCCCAGGGGCACCGCGGGGAGGTGGGATTAGGACTTGCTAACAGATCTGCTAGGTGTTCGTCTGCAGTGACTTTTCTCGGGGCTTGACAGAAGTGACAAATCGGGTGCCACCACTTTCCGAGGTCTTTGTTAGCCGTTCGCCCCCCCCACACACACATAGCTCCACACAAATTTTTGCTTAAAATGTTCTTGGGACCTTGAAAATTGAAAATACGTTGAAAATTTCGATTTCGAATTTCGGACCGATTACAATAACTTCCTTACGCTGGGAAGTTGATAAGTGATAAAAAGTCTGTAATAGCTGATAGAAATAAATTTCCATCACTGATTTTTATTTATTAGCAGTTTTTTCATTTAATAAATGTATTTATCTCAAAACTGTGACGGTTATTTCCCCTGTTTAACGAACTTTTCAAAATAGCTCAAGAGTGAGACAGAAGGACGAAAACTATACCTGTCAATTTTTCTCTAATTATGTTTCCATCGCTGACATGCGCTGACGATTACAGTTCAGGAACAGGAATTTAACGTGGGAGTAAGGCAGCAATAGTTTTTGGTGCCATTTTTTTGTATGGGAATTTGCTTATCCATTTTGCAGACCATTACTACATATATGTATGTATGTCAGTGAATAGCACATTCTATACATATGCCAGCCGCGGCACTGGCTACTAGACATTGCCCCATGATGCCGCTAATGATACGACAGACTGATAGTAAAAACGATGGCTCCTGCACTTGGAACTGCCACATAAAAAAGGATTTCAAATAGAACGGTGCTAATTTTTCCCCTTATTTCCAAATAAACAAGAGATTGGTGCCTCAATCTAGTGACAAATGACGTTTACTAAAACCAAGCCGTTTCCGATATTGCGAAAGCCATCTATTTAATTAACGACCTTCTTATCTTCTCTGGTGAAGGAATGCCCGCATGTGACTCGCAATTCTTCTTTATTTGCAGTTGACCTGAGTTCATAAAAAAGCTACTGGATAAATGCAATACACTTGCCCCAAACATAAAATCTCAAACACAAGAAACCACTGAAATTAAAAAAAATTGACGTACGCCATTATTCTTATATATTTCTTTAAGGGCTCCAATTCCACTTTCACTTGAGGAATTTTTCTTTAAATACCCATGAGCTACTTGATCCTGCCAGAGAGCTCCATCAAGGTAAACATTAAATGTACATCCATCGTCCCCATAAAGCGAAGGAAATGTCATTAGTGTGTGGATATGGACTTTTCCTTCATTTTATTACCAACATAGAAGCGTGCGTGTGTGTGCGAAATTGCGGCTATGAAAAAAATAACTCCGGAGCAGGAAAATGTCTATTGCGACCTGAAATATAAACTTGATTACTTTGCTTACCGTCCTTGGAACATGATCGCAGTCGGGCCCGTTCCGCCCTCCAGGGCATTCACAAGTGAACTCATCCCCATGGTCGATACACCGATGGCCCTCGGGGCAGGGGCCATTCGCGCAGAAATCCACCTGCGAAGTCGAAATGTTGCCAATCTAATAAATCTCATATTTGATTTTTGCGACCTTACCTTTATGTGGCACTGGTTACCTGTGTAGCCCTTGGTGCATTTGCATTCGAAGCCTCCGATCTGATCTATGCACTGGCCCCCGTTTAGGCAGGGCGTCGACTCACACTCGTTGTACTCGAAGTTGCACAGCTCCCCGGCAAAGCCTGTTAAGTAAGAAGACACAGGGTGGTGTGAAATGTCAGAATTTAATTCAAAATATATGTATACATAGCTTGGCAAATGGACTTTGGACCTGCATCAGGCTGGGCTTCGGGATGGATTTGTATCCAGGTGTGCAGAGGTTCGGGGCAAAATATTTGCTTAATGCATGCTTCAGTTCAAGACTGGCCGATTTGTCACGTTTGCATGCACCTTCATAATTAAGAGTCAGTACAGGTGGATTGGGGAATTTACATTTAATTTATTTCCTGTATTGGCAATGTGATTGGCCAGAATTAGCTACTGCTACTTGAGGAAACGTAATCGAGCGTTAGGCGCATTTAAGGGATTTTCGATATAATACACCTGAATAAGCAATCAAGCAGTCGTTATAGGATTGAAGTGGTATTTAACGTTTGTCTTATAGTAAATGGTGAATGGAGCAAATCATGAACAAGATTAAATCTGTAATTAGTGCCATCTAGATGTGATTTGCTGTGTATTAATGGGCTTTTGAGTGCAAAAGCTAACCGGCAGAGCAGCTCAATAAGAGATTATAGTTGGATTGTGAACTCAAAAACTTGTTAATATGTTCCGAAATTACGTGATTTTGGAAAGTGATTTTGAAATTATGTAGGATCGTTCGCACTGGATTGAAACGATTCGTTTGACAGTTTTATCTAGCACTACTCGTGTCATCGATTTTTTCTGCCCAAACTTCATTAGCAATTCCTCTCATAACAAAACCCATAGCTTCTTTTTTTGTACATACATATGTAGGTATATCTTGGGGTTTTGTATTATGAAGAATGTTAAAATGTGAATTTCATATACAAAATCAAAACTGTGTTACAAAAATGTGTCAAACTGACAATTTCACCATCAAAAGAGACGTGCTGAATTGAGCTGAATTCAACTGAAACTGAAGGGGCCTTGCAGGTGCGTGCTTCACTACCATAACGGTAGTGGAAGTAGCACAGGCTACTCCGCAATTTGTTGCCCCTGGTGGCCGATTGGCCAAAATCTCAAACGTAACACAGAAATCCTGCGTCGACTAAATTCAACTACTCAATTATTGAACTCACGTCTGTAGGCATAATTTCAACTCAACCTAGGTAGCAGATCTGAGTCGAGCTCAGTGGACCCTAACTCAACTCGACTACCGTCTAAATGTAGTTGGATTCAAGTTCAACCTGAGTTCAAAGCAATCTGTCCATTTTATAAAGAAATCAAGAAGGCGATTCCAAGATGGCAGCCGATTTTTGTAATTGTGTTCTACCGAGCCTACGACATGGGTATCAAATGAAAGAGTACACCAGGTAGAATACAGTTAGCTGTATGACGTAATTTTAAATCTAATATGGCCGCCACCACAAAATAGCGAAAAACATATAAAAGACTAAAAAGTTGAAAATAAAAATAAATAGTTAAAAAAACTGAAATATACGCTTTTATTTTAAAGTGAACGGAAAAGTAAAAAATAATTGTGAATGTAAAGTTTTCATTTGCTGCAGCCACTTCCTTAAATGTATAAAAGCTTGGATTGCTTACGAAAATTTCCGTAAATAAGAAAAAAGAGCGCTCCACGATTTTTTTACATTTAAGTAAGTGGCTGCAGCAATGAAAACTTTACACTCACAATTATGTTTTAATTGTCGGTTCACTTTAAAAAAAAGCGTATTTTTAGTTTTTTTAAACTATTTAATTCTATTGCGATATAAGTTATAACAGCTACGATCCCTTTTAAGAGCATATGCAATATTAATTCAAGGAATGAATTTATATTCAGGTTATGACAAAATGGATTTCCCCTTATTTCTGTGAATAACATTGAAATATAAAGACATCACATAGAAGCAACAGCTTCACTTTTGGTTGGACTTCTACATGTCAATGTATGGCAAACTAAGGCTGTGTAGAGAATGCAAATACTACCGATGTACAAACTAAAAAAACTGCACTTCAAGAGATTTATACTATATTTTTCGGAGGATTTAACATAAAATTCTCACAACAGAAATCCGTCTACCAAGGGTGTGTTTACTTTAAGATTAAAAATGAATCACTCTTGAAAACAAAACAATGAATGCAAGTGACGATAAGGAATGGAATAATCAACAATGTCATATGTTTGGAATATGTTTGATAAGGACAGTTTTACATTGTACGATGACAACAATTGGTCAGTTGTTAGTCGACTTTGCTGGGTAGCAAACAAGTAAGATTTTGGCCGTATAAAAATATAAGAAAACAAAAACGCAAGGTTATAAAAATGAGAAAATCACAAATTTTGCTTCTTGGAGTGTTTTTAAAATTCTCTTATATTGACGGATGTAGCTTAACGGAAATGTAGGAAATTCCTTTTTTAAATAAATAATAAACAAAGACAAATTGCAGAGCAGAGAAAACAATTACGAGACTTACACCGTTTGAAAACAAGAAGGAGGAGACATACAAATGTGGTTTCTTAAAGAAAAAGATTTGCACCCGCTGGAAGACATTTGATGACTGGCGAGTAACTTCTGAGGTTCGAATAGTTAAATTTTACTTACATACTTTTTTCTTCTATTTATTACCTATGGATCTTGTAGAAAGCAACATATCTCAAAAAAACGTGCTGTGAAGGATATAAAAGTGAAGTCCCTGGTAAGGAATGTAAGCCGATTTGCGACAAATGCAATGAATATGGTCGATGCATCATTCCTGGATTGTGTTTGTGCATTACAGGATACCATGACCCTAAAGATGATGGTGTTTGTGAGCCATATTGCAGCGACTGCATTAATGGAGAATGCACTGCACCATTCACGTGCACCTGCAATATTGGCTACAAGAAAGAATCATATAGCCGATGTGTACCAGATTGTCCAAAAGGTTGTGATAATGGTGTATGTGAATCATCAGGAAAATGTGCATGCAATGACGGATATGAGCTACAAGATGATGTATGTGTGGCAAAATGCAATAAACCTTGTATAAATGGACAATGTATTGGGCCCAATGATTGTAAATGCGATTCTGGATATCAATATCGTCCTGAAAGTGAATTCGGATGCGAGCCTTTCTGCGAGGGAGGTTGCTCAAACGGTATCTGTGTGAAGCCTGGAATATGCCAATGCAATGAAGGATATGAACTGGAAAATATGAATGATTGTTATTGTCAAACAAAACTGCCCGTTGATTTGGATAAAACTATGCAAGCATATACTTTCCGACCATTGGAAAATGCAACTGATATTCCACAATTCCAAACCTATCATCCAGCTTTAAGGACGACGGACAAAGTGAATGCATCTTCTTGTAACTGTAGTTCTTCTTGCAAGCCAAAATGTCGCAGCGGCTGTTCTCATGGAACATGTATATCACCAGAAGTTTGCGAGTGTAATAGTGGATATGAAAAAATCAATGATGAATGTATTCCAAAATGCACGAAACCATGTATAAATGGTAAATGCATCGGGCCAGACTTATGCGTTTGCAAGGAAAAGTATCGGTTTATATATGGCAGTAACTCAATATGTGAACCGGAATGCGACGAGGAATGCTTTAATGGATATTGCACAGAGAATCATGATTGCAACTGCAATAAAGGATATCAGAAAACAGAGCACGGAATATGTCTGCCGATTTGTGATGCAGCATGTATCAACGGCTACTGTTCAAAACCAAATTTCTGCAAATGCTTCAATAATTTTACTAAGAGCAGTAATGACAGTTTTCTTTGCAATCCGATTTGTGAACCGCAATGTGAGAACGGCATATGCATAGCGCCTGGATTGTGTGCATGTGCTAAAGGATACACGACGTCCAAGGATCCATGGAAATGCAAAGAAACATGCACTGAAATTTGCTCAAATGGCTTCTGCAAAGGAACTAAATGTCAATGCTTAGATGGTTTTGAAATGCGAAATAATAGTTGTATACCCGTTTGCAATGAGCCGTGCATTAATGGAAATTGTATTGGACATAACACCTGTGAATGCCATGAAGGATACGATACTACTGATTTGAATCCAAATTTGTGTCTACCAATCTGTAGTAATCCTTATTGTGTAAATGCCAAATGTATTTTACCAAACGTATGTGAATGCCTCGAAGGTTACAGCAATTCGACAGACTCATCTGAATGCCTACCAGTTTGTCAAGAGACATGCGTTAATGGTATTTGTACCGGACCAGATGAATGCGCATGCCTTGATGGATATCGAAAATTGAATAATTCATTATCAGAATGTGAACCAATCTGTGATCCGCCCTGCCAGAATGCCACTTGTATTTTACCAGATGTTTGTGAGTGCATTGACGATTTTGAAATGGCCCTTGATCAAGCCAACAATACAACATGCATACCAATGTGCTTGGTCGATTGTGGTAATGGAACATGCATACCACCAAACTTGTGCGATTGCCCAGAAGGTTTCTCATTCAACTACGATGGAAATCGTACTTGTGTAGCTTTATTAGTTGGTGTGAAAGAACAAATTGCCGCATTCGATCACAACAGGTATGAACTTTTTTTTTTAATCAAATCATTTAACATGAACATTTTTAATTATTTCAGTATTTTTAAAATTGTCGCTGGTGTGATTGGTGTTCTGCTTTTACTAACTACAACTTTCATTATTTTGCGTTACTTAGGTGTTGCAAAAAAACTCGATCGCTGCAGGATAAAGCGACGCTCGAACTCAATTCATTCTGCAGATATTCCATTAGATTTAAATGATTAATATCTTATAATAAAATCACCAAAATTTGTTTCATAATGCTGTTATATTTAGGAAGTTTTATTGGAGGTATTGTTTCCCACGGCTTCGCCCTTGTCAGACATGGCAAGGCAGGTTTCGCGTCCCTAGTCCAGAAAGGCGGTCCACTTGTATTCACATAAAGGACTTTCGTAAGGATTACGAGCCATGGCCCAGCAGGCATTATAGCTCATATTGAGCTAAATATGATATATTTTCGATTGGCAATTTTTTCGTTTAAAGTCTCTAATAGTAATTTATGAGATACATATGAGGAAATAGTGAGTTAATTGGCGCATGTTTCTGAACTATGAGGTCAATATGAGGTAAATCAAGAGCTAAATGCTATCTCAAAATGTTCTCATATTGAGCTCACTGAGCAGAAAAAAAGTACTGAGAAATGTTAAAAAACAAAATTACTATTTTCACATTAATTTTTTTTTGTTCCTGTCTTTTTCTACTATTTTCTATATTCATATAATTTTTAACCGACTTAAAAAAAAGAGGAGGTTACTCAATTCGACGTGTAGGTATTTTGTGGTCCTGTTCACGCATAACTTTGTAACCCAATAACTTTTTTGCTTTTTTTTTGGTTCATTTGAAGGGGGAGCTTCCCACGGTGGTCCCGTTAAATTTTTTCTAAATTCTGATAACGGAGTTCGAAGTTAGGCAGAAAAAACTGTTAAAATTCAACCTGTTAAAGCTCAACCTAAACATTTCATGGGCACCGAACAAATTACTTTATTGTTGAAAATCTGGCAGCAGGCCGATGGCGGGGTGGTTGGAGCGTCGGATCCTCGATTCAGCGTTCGCTGGTTCGATTCCGGTCGGTGCAGGCCGGTTTTTTTCTTTTTCTCTTTTTCTTCTTTCTGAAATGATTTATTAACATATTGGTCAGCGGCCGATAGTACTTGACATAGCGCAAAGGGCTAGAGACAAGTATTCTTGTCTGTGGGATTTGTGGGGTGCGAGTTCGATCCCAAGGGCTCGCGGTGCTTTTTTTTCTATATGTCGACAAAATAATTATTTTTTAATTTCCTTCGGGGAGCTTTGTTCCATATTAAACAAGTTTTCGACGTGAATGCGTCTGTAAATTTGCTTCCAGAACAAAAGCCGATAAGAACGAAATTATGGCGAATTTGCAGCTCAAAAAACTATTGTTTATATCGAATAAATAAATATACCATGACGTGGATGAAGAATCAAAGAATTTTATTGTTTACATTTAATTTCCCCGATATCAATGGCAACTTAACTTTTTATATGCCTTATGTTATCTTGATCTGTATGTGTGTATAGTGTAAACAAATCTTGCAACTTGATTTTGACCCAGTTCCATATAACCGATCAACTGCAAATTTTGCACATAGTATAGTTCGCATGACAATACAATCTGCAATCAAATTTTGCAATTGCGCTCCCCAAGACATGGGTATCAAATGAAAAGGTGTGACAAGTAGAATACACTTCGCTATGTGGCGTCGTAAAAACGTAGGCTCCTTGCAATGACAGGCAATATGTATTAAAAAATGAATGGACTAAAAAGCACGAAATAAAACAAAATTTTAAAAACCGACTTCAGAAAAAAACCCGCGATGCACAAAAAAGGATGAAATAATTGTTTGTAATTCTTAACAACATCAATCCAATAAGAATGGATCTAGAAAGAAGAATCACTTTTGAAGACGGTGCCAGGTAGTAGTTGACTTTGATTGCACTAACTCTTGCTTCGGCAATTGTTTACATTTCTTTGTTAGGCTTATGCCCTTAATATATCACCCACATGTGTTAGCACCGTCTTCAAAAGTGATTCTTCTTTCTAGATCCATTCTTATTGGATTGATGTTGTTAAGAATTACAAACAATTATTTCATCCTTTTTTGTGCATCGCTGGTTTTTTTCTGAAGTCGGTTTTTAAAATTTTGTTTTTATTGACATGAATATGTCTTATCCCTGGGGTCTATTTGAAAAAATGTGCGGAGACGAAAATCGTTACCATGACTAATTACTGTTTGGCATACTTTTAGGATAAATTTTAGAAGCAAATTAAATTTATATTTAATTCTGCATACTTTTAGGTGAAAATATTATCGAAAGCTTTCTTAAGGTTAGAAAATTTTCGAGACATTTCTTTTGACATGAATATTTGTCGTTTTGATTAATTATAATTGTATTTAATTATTAATATGAATATTTATATTTTTCAAAATATAAATTAAATTCTAAAAGTATAAACTATGAAAATAATTTAATATTATGTGAACATTCATAATTTAAATTAAAAATAATGCAAAATAAACTTGCAAAAAAATATATTCTTCGAATTCAGGCTGAATTCATCCAAGTAGTTTGCCAAACTGCAATACACACAGTGCAACTAGTTGCCCAAACTCTAGGCCCCGCCCCCATAAAATTAAAAGATCTTGATTTATCCCAACTGAAACCCCAACTGTCAAATCAGTTTGCCAACTGCCCCACACACGATGCGATTCAGTGACAACACAACTCAGTTAGGACAACTAGTTGGCCTGTGGATGGGCCCCATTAGAAAAGGTGTGCTTGAGTCGTCCGTCGCGCGATATTTTTGTGTTTTCGAAGCGGGGCGGAATCAGAATCGATATCAGGGAATTTTCTTACTACGCAGTTTGCGGATTGAGTGTGGTGCGGCCGCGGTGCGTTTAGAATTTTTGCAAAAGCACAATTTTTTTATTTTGAACGATTTCGTTTCGTGTGTTTGTATTCTGTTACATTGTGGAAAAGGATAAGGTGGTTGAAGGGTATGTATTGAAGCGAGCCAGATTATTGTTGTGTGCATTCCTTTCGACCCCCTCCAGGGGTTCTTTCCAATAAGAACAAGAAGGTGATTTCCAATAAGAACAAGAAACAAATAGACCCCAGGGATAAGACATATTCATGTCTACTGTGCCATCGAGAAGCCATGGCACTTCCCGTCTTTTTTTTATATTTTTTTATATTATTATATATTTTCATATTTTACTCATGATTTGAGAATATTTTTTTTTTTCGATTGCCTTGTACGTTGTACGAGATTTGAACCTGGGTCACTGGAACATGAAGCCGACATTCTACCAACTGCGCTATTGAGACTACTGTGTATACGCCGCCGTAATAGTGTATATAAATGACAAATATAATATGAGCTAAATATGAGCTCATTGTGAGATTTGTCTAATACCTAACGATGGAGGTTTTCTTATAACCGCACAGTGGGACGAATTGCCTAAAACGCGGACAAAAGTCCGAAAATAAAGGTTTCGATTTAGGGATTTCCATCTTTTGGTTTGAATACAGTATTGTTTGCACTATTAAATCCCGGCAGTAGAAACGGTTAATTGTTTTTCCTTGAAGCTGCACAGCAGGTCGAACTTGGTCATTGTTTATTTGTAAAGCGTTCGGCTCTGTGCTTAAAAAACGTGGTGCAAATTGAAACTTGCATAAAATTATAACGACAATACAGATTCAGAGAAATATTGAAAATGGAGAATGTTTCTCCAGGTATGTACTAAATTTTAAATGCTTTATGACTTCTTAAGCGACGTGTTAACATTTTGTTATTGAAATAAACAATAATTATGTATAATAACGAGAAAAATTTATAAAATTCAATCGAAATTAAGAGATTAGTTATGAGTTCCACGGAATACCACTAAGTGAAGTATTTTTTTTATAAAATAAGTTATATTTACTTCAGGATTAAAAAAGAAAATCCAGCTACTAGTTGTAACTCTCTTAGTAAACCACATATGCAGTTACGGCTGCTAGATTTTATTTTGGATGAAATGTCTATAAAAGTGCGGGAAAATTCTCCATATTGTTAAATTTGCACGAAATTTGGTGGGATTATGTTATCGACGTCGCTGATGACGAATTTGATGTCAAAATTTTAAAATTCAAAACGGCGGATCCAATATGGCGGACATAATTTTTGAAAATTTGTAGAAAGTTAAAAACTTGTATCTATATGTTTTTGAGCATGCCGATTACGAATCTGATGTCAAAATTAGGAAATTCAAAGTCACGGATATATATACCTATAAATATTAGGTCAGTCGTCAAAGCACAATACGAATGCAGACCTCTAATTAAATGTTAACTCACGAAACTTTTTCTATTATAAAAAAAAAGTTTTTCGTGAGTAGAATATGTTAAAAAAGTTTCGGAATATTGGTTGTCCGCTGCTCCTAAAAACAGAAAATTCCGTTTTTGGCTAATATCTCTTAAACGGCAAGTCCCATCCTAAAATATTGTTTACAAAGTATGTAGATAATGCGATTATCTACAAAGAATCACGGTTCATGAATTTGTTTACATGATCTAATATGCAATTTGTATCGGTCATCAGACATTGAATAAATCCTCTGTTGGGCTACGTGGCTAATATTTTCAGGCGTGATTTTTGGATGGTTTTGGAGAAAAAAAAATCGTTCTAGAGAGGGGGCTATCCCCACTATCCACTAAGGTACAGGATGTTTACGAAAGAAAAAAATGTATTTTTTTAATATTTACTTAAATTTGAATAATTCCTAGACTAATTATCGTAGAGCAACGTAATTCGGTTCGTCTTTTAGGTAAATGTGTATTCTTTTATATGATATTAAGTGAATGACATTGTTTACAAGATATGTAATTAAAAATGTCTATCGATATCTAATTTTTCTTAACCCGAACCAAAAAATTCACATAACGTTGAGGTTATGGTTAAGTGAATAACTAGAGTGAATAACTACAACCTGAGAGGTAAACCTCTCTTGCACATTAATTCCTCTAACACCAATTATGGCATGTTCGAACCCGTTAATCGCATGCTTATAAATACTAACAACAATAGGAATGTGTTTAGCTTGCTAACTAGTGAAGTTGTCCTTAAAAGGACCCTTCTCAATGTGGCGTGACTCTCTGCGTGCCTCACTCCCCTTTTTAGTTTTGCATGCTTCTCTGTTTGATGTTTTTGATCTTTTATGTTTAGTCTTCTTAATGTGACGTGAGTCCTTGGTGTACCCACTCCCTCTTTGTTGTAGCACGCTTTCTTGTTAAAGTGTTTTAGTACTTTTCTATATGTTTGCATGTCTCAGCCGAGCCCACGTGGTCGTAGTAAATGTTTCTCAGCCCAGCTGAGAAGTGCGCCTTCTGCATAAGTATGGAAACTCTATTATTATTATTAAGTGCGGATCGGCAGCAAAATTCACGTGGGGTTGCCTGTACTTGACGGTATGTTGACCTTCCGTGCAAATCGATCTAAAGTAAGTTTTTTTGTATAAGGGGTACCAAAATGTAAATAATTTTGCCTAATTATATACACATATAACTAGCCCGATAATTTACGAGATATTCGCGAAAAACTGATTCCGAGGTTGACCTCGTAGATGCCTGCTGAGCGAAAGTCGTATACCTCGAGACGAGACACTGATCAATAGGAGAGCATGCATTAAAGCCGGAATTGTCGTGTTGTGTTGTGTCGTTATCTGACGCAATTTAATCCATGTATTTTCTTGGAGCTGTTCACATTACTATGGTGTGTTGTGTTCCCGACTTGGCTTCTCCGCCGATCTGCGTCAGAACGCTGGAAAGCGCACACAGATGTAAACGGGTGCGTGAAGGCAGGAAGGTAATTTATTTGCGAAATTTGGTATGTTTTTTTATGTCCTTTGCAATCATGAAATGAATTTATTGAAATTGCATTTTTCTGGCTCTTGCAGCATCAGTTTCCAGCTCTTTATATAGAGCTTTTTATAGGAGGTGGACCCAAAATCTTCGCTTTTTCCTCTCCTTTTTTCGTATAATTATGACATTAACAAAACTGTTAGGTCTTCAATATCGTTCTTGGAATCGGATGAAAACATATCACCTAGCTTTACTTGAAAAGTTTGCATACTAAATGCGCCACGATGCGACACAACACACCATATAAATGTCAGCGCGTAGAATCATGACGCACATCGACACAACACAATAATGTAATCAGCGCCGGCCCTAGGGTAGAGCGAGTGGAGCGGTCGCTCTAGGCGCCAGGTGGTAAGGGGCGCCAAAATGAATGCGAAAAGCAATTTCGAGCAAAAAATAAAATATTGATGGCACCTTTCAGGGCGTTGTTTGTAACTAGCCAAGTCTATGAACTCATCAATATGAGTCGAACACGGCACAATCAGGGAGCACTGACTCAAAAAAAAAAACGAGACAAGACAGAGTGGCGCAGCCCGAAAATATTTTACGCGGTATCTGGTTTTGAAAAGCCTTCAGAAAAGT